>JUFY01034786.1:0-52907 GCA_001855655.1 Leptopilina clavipes
ATTGATTAAAATTTAGAGAAATAGTATGTTCACAACTTCAATCATCTTAAAGAATTCTGATTCAAGGTACACTGAAAAAAAATTTATTTGATTCAAATAACCGATTACTTGTCTATTATCAAAGTAAATATTTACTTGAATCAAGTAATTTTTATTTGAGTCAATTAAATTGTATTTCAACCAATAATTTCAGTATTTGAAGCAAATACCATTTAGTTGATTTAAATAAAAATTATTTGATTCAAGTATAAATGTGACGCGACGCGAAGAAAGGTACCTAAGAAGCAAAAAGTTATAGGTTATGTTTGTCATTTTCACGAAGTAGTAGTAAGGAGCTGAAACTCCATAAAAATTATTTTTCATTTTACAAAATAAAAAAATAATCCTTTAATCAAGGTAAAACAATCATAAACATAACCTATAATTTTTTGCTTCTTAGGTACCTTTCTTCGCGTCGCGTCACAAATATTTATTTGATAATAGACAAGTAATTGGTTATTTGAATCAAATAAAAGAATTAAAACAATAAAAAAATATTCATAATCAACTATTGTTAAAGAAGTCACTTAAAAAAAACTCTAAAATCTGGAAATTAGTTTTGAGAATGATTTTTTAATCAGTGTATATGGATCAGTTCTATTCAATGCATGTTGTATAGGTTTTATTTCACAAAAAACAAACTGACGACAAAACAAAACCTTGTCCAATACTGGCAGATTTTTACTATAGTGTGTTACAGTATTGACAAAATCCATTTCCCAACTCACCCTACTTTCCCTTATTGTTTTCTCATGTATATCAAATATAGTTTCAAAATAAAAAAATTTTGTGTTTTGGAACTTTTAAAAATATTGTTTTAATGTTTATAATAAAGACAAGTCGAACATCATAACTATGTTATTTGGCGCTACGCGTCGGATCGCCTAATTCGTATACTTATACTGAAAAGTCGTCATCATTCAGATTATTAGAATCATGCATCTATTGTGCAACACAACTCGCAGTATATCTTTCAATTAACCAAATATTCTAGTTCTTACGAAATAATCATTAAGGAGGAAAGGTACAAGTTAACATAACCTCAAAACTACAAAAATGTTTTCTAACGTTTTTAATACAAAACATAAATACAATAAAAGTTAATTTTAAATAATTATATGATTTTATTTGATGAACGAGAACGATTTTATACTATTAATAAGAGGAGAAATTAGAATTACTGATTGTTAATCACAATATTTCGATTAGAGTCCATTAACTTCCTTCAAAATGATACGTGCAAATTATCACCGTCGCACTTCAGTTTAACGAATCACTCACAACAACTATGTAACTGATTTCTATTTAAATATGTGACGCGATCTGAAGAAAGGGATTTTAGAAGCAAACAAATTATAGGTTATGTTTGTGATAGATTAATCTTGATTAAAAGTTACTTTTTAATTATGTAAAATCAAAATCAGTTTTTATTGCATATTTCGGATATAGTAAAGACTTAAACATCAATGGTTTGTATAAATAGTTGATCCTCTTTCTGTATTTTTACTTCAAAAATCACAAACTAAACCTAAAAAATTTTGCTTCTAAAAGGTCCCTTTCTTCAGATCGCGTCCCTTTTTTTATTTAGGAGTTATTAATTATGTAATATTTTATTTTTATTTCTTATTAAAGTGTCTTGATGATAGTGGTAAACGAAAATAGTTTTTGTTATTTTTTATCTCCTTACTATCTTTCAAATATCGAAAAATTATTTTTACTTATGAATTAAGTACAAAGTAAATATAATTTCAAATAAAGTAGTTTAAATTTAAAAAATAATATAATTATAATAATAAAAATTCAAGAGAATCAAAGGAGAACCATCAACAGAGTACCTGAAGAATCAAAGGAATCCGAAATTCTGATTCGGGATGTTAGCGTAAAATGGAATAATTTCGAACATTTTAAAAATGTTTTTTTTTCTAGTTTATTAATTTATTACACTTATTAACCGAATATGTAATTTAAAAGTTTATAAAAAATATGAAACTTTAACAAACTCACTCGGCACAATATTTATTCACAAAATTTCAAGTGTCAGAACTTAGCCTGACTGGACAAAATAATTTTTCGATCTTCGGAAGACTTTTCGGTAATTAAAAAACAGCAATAACTGTTTTTAACAATTTTTCAGAGACTTTGTTTGCTACAAAAATCAGGTTACTTTAAAAAAGAAAAAAAATGTTACCTAACTAAATTTAGTTAAAAACTAATTCAAATACATTAGTTTTAAATATGACTCACAAAGAGAAAATTAACAAAATATAAGTTAATTTTAAATATAATAATTACTTATAGTTAAAAATTAGTTTCGTAAGTAACTCGTTAATAAAAAATGAAAATTGATAATAAAAAAGAAACGAATGAGTTGAAAAGTGTATACAATTTTCAATGGAAAAAACAGTGAGTGCGATTTCGGTCAAACAGTGCGACGGTGACATTTTTTTTACAATATATACAAAGAATGGGGTCAGTAAACTCTAATCGAATATTATAAATAATAATTATTTAAACTTTCTCAATACATAGAAATAAATACTACTAAAAGAAACTTTTCATTTTCTTTCTTAAGGGCATGTCAAAGTCGTTCCAATTTTTCTATTGAGTTACAATGGAAAAATCGCAACGACTTTGACATGCCCTTAATGATATAAACTATCATTAGATTATATCTAATGATATAAACAAATGCTAAAATCATTATGTGTTTTTATATATTATCTCAAAAACCAGTTTTTTTTTACAGACGATTCACAAATTATAATCTTCGTGAAAATAAATATTAAATAGAATTTATAAAATAAATTGCGGAAATATTGAATTTTGTTTTAACAAATACAGAAATGAATTTTTAAATTTTTTGAATGGATAAAATTTACGCAAAATTTGTAAATATCCCATAAAAATTATTAGTTAGAATATTCATTTTTACATCATTTCATTAGCACTGAAAAAAAAGTTCTGGTTATATTTAACACAAAATTCTAGTTAAAACAACCAGAATTCTGGTTAAATCAACTAGAATTCTGGTTAATCTAACCGGAAAAAATCTAGTAAGGGTATATTTAACACGAAATTCTAGTTAAAAACCGGTTTTCTGGTTATTCCAACCAGAACATTTTTTTCAGTATAATCGCATTACATTTGATATAGTTAACCAATGTAATTATTATTTATTAAAAAAATTGGCGGATTTGATCAAAATGAAAGTAAATGGGTCCGTACAAAAAATTTGACCAACCATTTTTTCAAATGCAATTTTTTACCTTAATATTTAACATTGCTTTCCTAATGTTTCAGACTAATGGGTCGACAGGAAGGTGAGTCCAGAAAAAGTGTCTCTAATCTACGGATTGGCTCCGACAAGGCAAGTGGATTTTTTTAAATTCCGTTTATACATTGTTCTTATTGTTCCCATTTAAAATTGGAACGTTTTCTATTCCCACAGAAATTTTTTAATTCCTAATTGTTTGAAAAAAATCAAAAACTTGGCAGTTATAGCGGTGTGCTCAGCATTGTTTATGAATAATAATTTGTTTAATAATTGATTTTAGAGGAGGGTAGGGTCGATTACATTTGTCAGAATGCTTTTACATAATTTTGTATTGCCTTCTTTGAATGAGGGGCACTATTGAAGATTAGTATAGTGGTTGGCGCCTATGGGAGGATGCTGAGCGCGACTGCTAGTTTCAGCCGGCTACTTGAAATATCAGTCTGCTTATATTTTGTAGAACTTGTGTCTAAATGGAAGAAATAATGAAACAAGCTAGATTTAGGAGACGAAAGCAAACGGAAAGTTAGTGTTCGCCCTATTAAATATTTAGTAGGGTGAAAATTTGTATTTCTTCGTACAAGATCCATTTACTAATATATAGAAACGCAAAAAACAGTAATTTTTTTATTTAATTTTCACTGATTATATTTTGGTGATATGAATAAATTTAAGGACTTAATGAGTATGTGTTATATGAACGTCTTCTCAAAGCTGAGGTTTAAAGGAATGTAATGGCATCTGGAAGGTGTCTGTTGTTGCTTTAAAGTAATTTGAGGAGGACAAGTAGCAAAGTTATTGTCTTAGGTTGCTCAACGAGTAGCAACCAGATAAGCTGACGGACAGGCCGCCGCGTGACTAACCCGCTGCTGCTGCAGCTGGTTGCAAATAATCGATTCGCTAAAATTTCCTTCATCTCGGTCATGCGCACCTTAATTCAACCCCAAACGCGACAGCATACGCACCATGAGGGTGTGGGATGGACACCTTTTCAAAATATCCGTACAGTGTCGCCTCCTCTGAAATAATATGAGCGCTTGCGTCCTTTAAAGCGCGGCAGGGGAAAATTTGAATTTTTTCTTAAATGTAGGAGTTCACTGCTCCAGACATGTTGAAAACCATGGCTTAAGGTTCAGTAGGTTAAGGTTCTTTCTAGCAGGGCAGATCCTGCTTCTCTCTTTTAGAGAAATGGAGTCTCGTATTTTTTGAAAGCTGCAAATACTGACATTACTGATAGGGCTATAAACAGCAGAAGATAATTTAAAACAGTGTGGTTTTAAATTAACATTTTTGCAAAAAGAAGTAAGTTCTTTTTTGTAAATTGCCGTTCCTACCGTTATTCTGATTAAACTGAGAAAGCTCTTAATGAGTGGTCAAGTGAATGTCTTGGCAGGCAAGAGACACGTGTTTGACATTAGTTTATAATTAGTCGAGAAAAGGGAAGAATCTAAGAAAATTTAATTCTTGAGTATGGTTTCAGCTGCGTGATGATTGTGGTAGATTATTGAGAAATGGTCCGGGACTTAAAATTAATCAGGCCACGAATCCATAGTGTGCAAAGGATCGACGGTTCTGCCGGTTTTTCTCGAGTAACGCGTTGAGAGGAGAAGTATCAAGCTGAGAGTAGCAAAGGGGTGGTTTAGGGGGATGGTGGTCCAGCAGATAGATGGGGAAGTAAAGAGTTGGAGGAACGTCGACGAGGAGACAGGGGCGACAAGGTTGCCGCGATCGGAAGGGGTAGAACGGACGGGCTGCGCGAGAAAATCGGGGGTGGAGAGAGAGATATAGGAAGTGAAGAGTGGTGGTGTAGTGCAGAAGAGCGCTGGGGTGGAGGCGTTGGGTTGCCCGGGCGGGGAGCGGCAAAAACGAAGATGGCGGACCTCGCGACGCCCGTCCTCCACTGACGGTTCGAAGAACGACCGGCGGTTCGTGACACCTGCAAAAATCCACGACTTTCATGTCATTTTTCCCTGTCGTGGATATCTCGTTCTTCTGTCTAGGTGTCTGTTTTGCGAGTTCGCAAACAAACCCTAAATAAAAATCGATTTCCAAAAAGTAAAGTGTATCTTTGTCCCTTTCTCTCTCTCTCTCAGTCTCGCTATTTCTCTTTCTCTATCTATCAGTCAATTTTTCGCAAAGTGATTTTCGGTTTGGATTTTGATTCGAATTTAAGGTACTGTCAATGTACTGTAAGCAGTTTGATTGAACAAGAGTGTACATCCCGGCAAAGAAGATGTAAATCAAAGGGATAATGCAGGATTAACGGATAAGGAGAGATTAGTCATTGAGTATCAGTGGAATTAAGAAAATTGATGATAGCTATGTCTGTTACTGTTGAATAGATTTATTTTATTAGAAAAATTTAGAGTGTCAGTAGTAAAGTAAGCTGTTAAAAGGTTTTAAACTATAGGAGATGAATATATAAAGGAAATAATGACTTGGTGATGATTCGTCAAGATTCGTGAATTAAGTGACTGAGGTGTGCAATTGAGTGAGTGTATGTTGTATCAGTGAAAGGTGATGGGAAGACTTGTTGGAAAGTAAGAAGTGACAACTGCTGGATCAGTTGAAATTTGAAAGAGGCTGATGTTACAGGGAGCAACGAGTTGAAATAAAGTTGATCAGATCATTGGAAAGCATTACGATGAAGGTCGAAGTAGAAGATGGATTCGTCTGAGTAAGTCGAATTAATCTACGACCTATAGTAATGCCGC
Organism: Leptopilina clavipes; assembly: GCA_001855655.1. Taxonomy (NCBI): domain Eukaryota; kingdom Metazoa; phylum Arthropoda; class Insecta; order Hymenoptera; family Figitidae; genus Leptopilina; species Leptopilina clavipes. The sequence continues at coordinate 6,025 of JUFY01034786.1, forward strand.
GAAGGTGCGCGCGCGCGGTTATGTCGTAACACGGTGCCGTCCTCGAGTCGCGAGTGCTAATACTTAACCTCACTTTCGTATCGCGTAGTAGTGCGTGCTCGACCCTGTCGTGATACGACCTACATAGCGTGACGTGCTGACAGGTTAGAAGGGACGTGACCTCGTCACATCCGTTCGAGGGTGTGTCCATGGGGTGTCGCGATCGGGTCCGAGTTTTGACGCATACACGTTTATCATCATCATCATCATCGTGGTCGTGCGTCTGTCGACGATTGTGATAATCGGCGGTGACGAAGTGATAGAGCGTGGTGGTATTGCCGCGTGTTCATGATGCAGCATGAACCTCAGTGTCCTGTTGTGGAAGCTCGCGAGTCTCGGCAGGGGGACTACGTGCAGCAAGAGGAGCAGGTGTCCAGTGGCAGGCACTTCTACTGGGAGAGGGTGGTCAGTGTGTTGGAAGAGGACGAGAGTTCGTCGGTGCTGCTGTCACACCTACAGCAGCAACAGCGAGCTGTCGATTGTGCATCGCTGGCCCAGGGGAACTTCTAAGGGCCCCGCCAACCCGGACCGTACAGGCAGGCTCCTGGTCCATCGGCCCGGGACACGCACGAGCGGGGCTGATTCCGTTGAGAGGAGAGCCGCCGGCGGGCGAGTCAGACGACCCTTTCTCTGGATCGTCGACCTGGATTCATACTACAGGATCGAGGAAGCAATTCGAGCACCATCAGGAGAGAGTCATCAGGGGTTCAACGAAACTTGGGAAGAACCCATGCAAGGTGCACGGCTCATTCTGGAGGAAGCTGTATGCAAGGAAAACTCACTGTCAGAAATTAGGAATAAGAGGCTCCAGCACCATCAGTTATCGGAATCAGTACCGTGTTTTGGTGAGATACAGAGCCGTCAAGAACGGCATCAAGGCGAAAGCCAACAGCGTACGCGTGAGGCGAAAGGCGGGCTCAAGCCTTCCTGGCAGCGATGCGGGGCCTCCCGCAGCACGGCATACGCGATCACAAAACGCACAGCCTCTCCATTTGCACTTGGAGATATACTCCTCATCACCGAGCGGTGTTCCTTGGACCCTTCGCAGAGTCACAAAGTGGGATCACCAGGAAAAACGAAAGTTGCGCCTTCGTTCGGCGGTCCTCGTCGAGGAGCGTCGACGACAACGACGTGGGGACCTCGAAAGAGTCCCCGATCTCATGCCCATGCGACTCGACCCGCCCCGTGTCTCGGGACCACCCACTACCAGCAAAAGCAAGCCAACGCAGGCACCACAGGCTGAACATTCTTCAAGGAAACTCAAATTATCTTCCCTCAATCACTTCTTTCAACGGCATCCTCCAATTTCACACTCTTGCTCTCGAAACATTCAATTTATCAAGCGCCAAAGATCCTATTACAGCTCCAATAACAGCGATCAACAACAACAACCCACAGCCAGACCTATTGCTGAGACTGATAACCTTTCCACATCTTCTCACATCTACAATGCGGATCAGACTCTCCGAAACAAAGAAAGCCCATACTCGTGTCTTGTCCCCACGATACGTCAACGCTATCATCCATATTTTCAAAAAGAGTGGGTTACCAAGCGAAGGAAAATTCTCCGAAAATCATCCAATTCTCTTGTGGACACATCGACAGATGCAAAGTCCAAGTTCTTGGGCTTACCTCTTAACAATGTGCTTGCTTACACTGCCTTTATTTACGACGATAACGGCGACTACGACGCGAATCACGTCAATAGTGACCAAACAGAAGTACCAAATTTCAAAAATCAGAGGAAACGTGATACTCAGGAAGAATACCATCAAACGACCCTACAGACGAAAATTGAAAAATCAAGATTTATCAATAGCAATTTATCTGAAACAACCACGTGCGTCGTCTTGCCAGGTGAATACTTCATCGATGCCTTCAAGTCCACAAGAACTGTCGCGAGTGAAACGAGGGTCGAGAGATTTTTCAACGAGACTGATGTTCGCGAGGAGAATTTTTCACGTATTAAAAGCAAGAGGAAAAAGACCCCTTCACGGTCTCACTGTTGTTATAAAGACAAAGACTCGAGCACTGATGACTTTAGAAACGACAAAAGTGACTACTTGTTTAAGAGCAGGAGAAGATACAAGAACAAAAGAAACCCCTACACTGCCCTACTCTCAAAGTCAACTGTTGACGAATGTCGTGAAAGTAAACTTTCCCTCTTCAAGGATACTAATCCTTATTTCCCTAAAACTGAAAAAGCAAAAAAAAGGAATTCCCTGGGAATTCTGGGCAAGGGAAACACGTTGTTTTTCATCTTGTTCCTTATGGCATTGCCTCTGTTGTGCTCTACGAATCCTTCAGCTCAGGTCTCTTCGGCCTTGGCGCAAAAGTCGCCCCTCTCACGTAATGAAGATTACACGCAACGTAACGGTTCATTCACGGCTCATCAGTACACCCCAAGTAACAATTTGCGGCAAGGTCAGCAGATTGTCCAAGAGCGTGAGAAAGCCCATCCTTACAACGAATATACTTGGGAGGTGAACCAGATTAACCCGTGGCTGTCGGCGTGTGATCTAGCGGGTCCAGCTCCAGCTGATCTTCAGGGCAGTTGTGGTCCTCCGGAGGTTCCCAAGTATTGTCCGTTTCCCTGTAGGCCGAAGTCACCGGGTGATAGTAACGCTGCCTTTCGTGAAGTCATTGAAAGGCTCGAACTCATCAGCGATAAAATTAAGAGAAGAAAATCGAGATCGTGGAGCAACATGAAGAGGCCAATGGGGTCCGTTAAAATGGAGGATGTTAATGAGAGGGGGTCGAATCGCGGAGGCAGGAAGTCGCGAGCGGACACGAGTCCTGGCAAGGGGATGGCTCCGGAACAGTGCCTTTTTTACCTTGAGGAGTCGCATAAGAGAGACATCTGTCGGGATGATTTTGGTCGGGGTAGTCCGCTGAGTTTTTTAACCCCGAGGGAGAATCGATATTGGTTCACGAGTGGCCTGCGTCTACGGCATTGCTGCGAGCACGCGGTGGTTAACGCCCTGACGCCTGGCAAGGATGGCCCGCTTGAAGATGTTTTGAATGGGGGCAAAAAATGCGTTGATGCCTTGGATAAACTACTTCTAGTCGATGCCCTCGCCGCCAGGTTACACTGCGAGTTTGAGGAGGTATTGGCGCGATACGACTGCGGGCAATCGTACTCGGTCATCCACAATTGCACCCACTGCAAGGTCAGTTCCACATTTATTTAACATTGCTATTTTTTACTTTACCATGCTTTGTCGACAAGTACATTTTCAACTTTTTTTTTATTAAATACCTTCATTTTCCATTATAAATTGCACTCTCGAAATTTGAATATTTCTCCATAATTCCGTGACTCACTTCTCGCGATTTTATTCAGTGAGAAATTTCATTCGAAAGGAGTGCGAAATTTTCAAAGATTCAAATTTAGAGAGCACAACTTGAAGCAAATTTTAGGATATGATAAATCAATAAATTTTTGAAAGTATAATAATTTCCGTGAAAAATATGTATACATGAAAGTAAAGTGTTGACACATTGTCGAGAGTCTTGTTGAAATTTATATATGTACAAAGCTCTCTTTTATTGGTCCTGACGTGTCTCTTTATATTCTTTCTGTCGTCAAGTCCAAGTGAAAGAATATTTTACAGAGTCATTTCTCATTCTTATGAGACGAGAATAATTTTTCTCCCTTTCTAAACAATAGTTGTTGGATTCCGATTCGATTTGATAATACCATTTTAGAATTATATGTATTCTGATAATTTATAATTACAACCGATTGCAACCAATACAACTTTCAATCGTTTTTAATCGCAATATATCCATTACTTTTAGGAGGGATATAAATATAAAAAGTAAAATGTAAATTATATGCAATTACGTAATATAAGAAAACAGAGGGACGTACTTGTAAATGATACAACACACACAGACACAAATTGCCTTTTCTAAATTCTGAATGAAGAGAGGAAAAAGGGGAAAAAAATGAAACTTTAAAGAGACCACAAGTTTTATAAGAGTACCATTGTGTTCTTTCTAGAGATATTCTCTTTTTTATTTTTTACAACTTGGATTTCATTACGGATTTAAAAATTGAGTACCGCGAGTGTTTAAAATCTTCTCGAGGTAAAAAAAATGCAATGTTCTATAGTAATTTTGTACCATGTACTATTTTACATGCATTACTTATAAGCATTTAATTATATTGTGAGGAAATATTCACTGCATGCATGTAGTAAAGGAAGAGGACTAGGTTATTTGCCATGCAGAATATAGGGGTCTTAACAAACACGTATCCATATATAGTTGGCACGTAATCAAAAGTAGAAAATTATACATAGGAGTAATTATACGATCACGCAGGTTCTTCTTCTCTATCCACGCATAAGCTCAGATTAATGACGTATTTCTAGTATTTATTTTCTCTTTAGTTTTTTTCTTTGTTTCGCAAATAGAAATTGAGGAAATATGATGGTGAAAATAAATTTCCAGAGTAAAACAGAGCATCTGGAACCTTTTGCAAAATATACAATGCGAATGTTTTACTCGTTAATAAAAATATTGACTTTGCAAAACAAAAGGTATATGAAAACCGAAAAACATTCGTGACTTTAAATAAAATGATAATTTCGCAAAGGGTTAAATACGTCACAGTGAAGTGTTCGCTTTTTTTCATTGTTTCGTGATTCGCTCTTCGTATTTATCCTCGCTTTCTTGTTATAATGAGAAAATGAGAAAGAAAAAGATAGACTTAGGGATGAAAAGGGATGGGTGGAGAGGATTGGGAGGGGGAGAAAAGAGAGACTCTGCTCTCTTCTGCCAAAGCAGGTTTGACCCATATTTGCTTGCCTCGCGAACTCGCGACACCGTTTTTCCGTCCACTTCGCGTATTTACGTCGCCGTGTTTAAGTGCCCTTTCGACTGCCTATGTAGGCGAGTTTTTCACAAAATTATATTCAACCCTTGTGGTTACCTTTCTTAAATGTTATTATTGGCCTTAAAATTTAACGTGAAAAAATCTCATCTGCTTTTTTGTAAAATTACTTACTTTTCTTATATATTAATATTTTAATTAGTATTTAAAATTCTTTTACTTTATTTTAATTTTGTTGATTATTTTATTTACCCATATTTATTTTTACTTATACATTGCACTTATGGATATTAGATATGTTTTTTAATGGCACCATCAGTTTTATTTTCAACTAATAAAAGTCGTGGCTGAGTATACTCGTGTATACATATACATTGTAAGTGCATTAAAGAACTAAAGCTTATTTCAAGATCTACTTTAAATGCATATAGACTTTTAGTTTCTTCCAACCTATCGCAAAGTTTCAGCAAAAGTTGATATTAAGTCAACGACAGACAAGCTACGCCATAAAAATTTAGAACTTCAGTTCAACAATATTTATTCGTTTTTTGCACACTTTTTCTTGCTAAAAATTATATACAAGGAAGGGGAATTTTCATTAATATTATACTGTAATCGCAGTTTTTCAAATAATAAATTGCACTGATTAGTTTTGAAATCATTTCCTTTTTTACAATTTCTATTTTAACAATGCGACAAGTATAGACTTTATTACAAGTCAATATTGGATAGATGGTAGGTATTATAGGGTAATGAGTCACGAACTTTCCATGAGTTAGTATGTGGTAACAGGATACTTGGTTCGATCTACTTAAGTAGCTTTGGAAGTATAGAGTTTCTTTGGTCAAAATTATAAAGAGGCACATAAAGTGCCAAAGTGAGTGATTGGGTCTCTCATTTTGAAAAAACTTTTTGGATGGTAGTAAGGATTTTGATTTGATCGATGGCATTTTTTATGTATTCCGAACAGTACCTCCACATTACACCTTACATCATTATGGATCACTTCTTTTACATTACTGTCAAAATTATATGCATTCTAAAGAATCAGTCAAATTTTTACTACAAATCAGTGATTACGAATAGTTACTGATGTTGACTCTAAATCCAATAAAATTTAGATTGTCAAGAAAAACCATTTTTGAAATTACAATAACAATGAACTTACAATTAGTATATTAAAGTTTTACAAATTGGCACTTTGAATAATTAATCGGCTTTTACTATTTTCCTCTAAAGAAATAAAGCAAATGAAACAATTTATTGCGCGCGAATAGTTGAGATCTGGAATAATAAAATAAACGCGTTATGTAGACTTCATTGTTACATATAGCTTCCGATTTTATGTAATGTATTGATGGAAAGCAATATCCCGTTCCTTAATCAATTCATTTCACAGTTTGCCTTTATAATCACTTCCACTGTGATTTGATCCAGTTTCCTCAACTTTGAAAAAACATGGTAATTATCTTTGCTTTTATATAAGTAACTAGATTATGAAGACAAATTCATCCCTTGTGAACGAACTGTCTTATTCGTTCTGAAAGCAGTGACATAATCGAAACTTTCATTCTCTATAGTAGATATATTGTTATGTAATCGTATTAATTCTGACATGACAGACCTTTAACTACAGTTTCAGAAATTCCTCCAACAAAACTAAAACTAAAATATGTTTTGCAATTTCAATAATAAACTTATTCAAATTAATTCAAAAACAAATAGAAAATACAGTTATTCAACAATGAATGAAAATGTTTTGGGGCCAAGATTTTTTCCATCGGGATATCAACGGAAAGATATCGGAAACATAACGAAAATCAGTCACTTTTTTGGGAATCTTTCCAAATGGGTTTTTTTTTATGTTGAGAATGTCTTGAAATGACTTTTCTATACTTTTAGCGTCTGTCACTGATTCAAATTAAGAGAGTATCAATTTTTTATTAAAAACTTTCAGCTGACCTCGTCACACGTATGGTGGCACATTAACAAAAGAGTAAAATATCTCCGTTGGTCACGGTTTTACGCGATATTAAAAGTTTATCACCCGTTATTAAAACAGCAGTTAACTGGATTAAACATCTTTGTCACCGGGTGTCCATTTCGCAAGCCCGATGTAGCTATAATTTTTAATTCTTGTTTAAACGAAAGATTAGTGCGTGCACGTCACATAGTATATTGTACGAAAAAAAAATTAGTCTCATATTTTTCTTTGTCAGCTAAAATAACAGCTTTGATCTTAATACACGTCTGAAATGCTTTTACGTACGCTGTTAGATGTTATTCCTCCTTTTGTGGCTCATAATCTTGGTTTATCGACCGGCGCTGATTGGTCATTTGCGCCTCAACCGTAACGGAAATGTGTTTCAGCTCTTGCCAAATTGAAGATCTTATACTTTTCTCTAAAAATAATGGCACAAATAAAAGCACACATTTCTTTTTAACAAGTTTTCGCGTTTTTAAAGGTTTAGAACGAACACTTCAATGCAGTCAAAATGTTTAATTTTCACTTTAGAAAGCTCCACTAGATATACTTCTTTATTATCCAATATGTCAAGATTATTTTCTTCACAAGTCAAGATTTAATTATTAAAAATTGTAAATTTTAGATACAAATATTTACTTTTCCATTAAAAACATAAAAAAGTTAAAAATAAAAAAAAAGAATGAAAAGAAACTTTTTTATGTGTATTTTTTATGACATGTCTTGAGAATATTCTCAAAATGAAGATATGAAATTGTATGGTTAGAATGACTTTTGCGGTTGAGTGCAAAAAATCGACAAAAACTAACCGGCTTCTTATGAACGGCTGCTGTGGATATCAATATGCTCAGTTATTGGATTCCGCCTGTGCAATTTGCTCAGTGACAATTTTATATGTTCATAGCAGGAAAGCACCTATATTCACTTTCTTCGGATGGAAAATATTTATATATTTGTATTTTGTAAAATTCAATTTCTCATCAATTAAAATAAGTAAAGCTTTTTATTAGTTTATTCCCATATTATAAAATAGTCAATATATTTAGTTTGTTTTGATCGTAAAATATTTAGTTAAGTAATATTTCTATACAACCAAACTTTTTTGAATGTATCAATTGGATTCAACTAAAATTTTATTGCCTCAACTATACTTTGAAAATATTACAAATTTTTCAAAATTTTCTCAGAGATAACAAAAATTTTTGTTGAGACAATCAAGAAAGTTTGATACGTTACAAGCTTTACAAAATTTATAATAATAAATTATTATGTACATATATATTCGTAAATATTCCAATTACAAGAAATTTACCTCCTTTGGAAAATACGTTTTGCTACTGCGTTACGTTAATGTAAATTACATCAAATTTATGATATTGTATGCAAAGTACTCTCAACTTTCAACTGCCAAAGTTTTGAAGAAGACTGAAGTTTTAAACAAACTTGGAAGTGATAAAGTGAGATTTTCAAGTAAATTACAATGTTAGATAAATCGTCTATTGAGGGTCATAATGGGATAATTAAATACCTTAAGTGAATTTTTAATAACCCTTATCAAATTAATAGAAAATCATTTTTATGTTTTATAATAATTTCTTTGATGCACGAAAAGACAAATAACATGTAGACACAAATTTATAATTTAACTCTCAATTTTTATCACGAATAATGTAAAAATTATAATTGCTTAGAATAGAATTTCTCAAACTTTGAAAAATAATTCTCCCATCGAAACTCAAAATGTACTCATTACATCAAAAACTCTACCTTCAAAACATATAAGAGTAATAAAAATTATGCCGTTAAAGTTGTCTCGGTCTGATTTACAACAGTTTTACTGTCAGTTTTATGTTCAAACCTTCTCATTTTTATGATTTCTGTATACATTTTCCTATATTTGTATTATTAAATATTATATGTATATATTTAGATATATTTTTATACACAAGTGTAGATATAATTTTATTGACGAACTTTGAAATATCATATATGCAGAAATTTTTTCTATGGCCCAAATAAGAGTAAAGCAAAAGTCAATTTAACTATACTTTTCTGCAAAAAATTACACAAATTATACACGTTACTTTTAGATACATAATAACCCTTTTGAAGTCACAATTTCTTTTGTCTAGCGATTCAGTAGTAACATCTGACGGTGGCTTTCACTAGTGTCTGACAAAAAACGGTCCTATTCCACTAGACGATTCGCTTTTCTTTTTTCCGCTACAATTTTACGTAATATTTAATTATTAATCATTGTCACGCAGTAATTAGAGCCGTGCATTCGACTTGAAGTTTTTTTGAAATAAAATAATGGAAATAAATAAAATAATAAATTTATTGCAAGTATAAATTATTACAAAAGTGATGTCACGACCTGTATCTGGGATACATACAATAAAAGCATTGCTATTGGGAGAAGTGGAGGTTGCCTGCGGCAGACAGCTTGCAACTGTAACTGCAAAGGCCATTTCTAATGCATGTAGAAACCATGCAACGCACTTCGCACGCGTCCTTGTGTGACATTGATGTGTCAACTTAAGTACAAGTGGCAAATTCATCGCTGTCCCTAGAGAGGTCGCGCAATTAAAGATGCACAAGAATCTGTCACTTGAAATAATTCTCCAAATTTTCAACAATTTAGTAAATTTAAATAAAAACAGTTTTTTTCATAATAATTTTATATTTTTCACTTTCACTATAAAATAAATTTTTTAACTTTCTAACTCGTAGTATCTATAATTAATACTATCATCGAAAAATAATCTTCAGCGAGCGTTTTTCGTTTGTTTTTTTTTTTCATTTCTTTTGTGGCATCTGAAAAATTCATTGTTTTATTCATAAAACATATTTTCTTCATGTTTACATGCTCTTAATAAAAAAAAAGTTTAGGTAAAGTTTTACAAATTGTTTTGCATGATTAATCGTGGTTCTATGAAGAACGCCATTTTAAGTATAATATTATTTTGCGTTTCAACCGTGAAATGTTTTCAATAAACTGAATACCCAACAGTCAAGGGTTATCCCGTTACAACTTTTACTCGTTTTCTGGTTGGATTAACGTCGAACTTCACCCCTATTAAGTTCTCTCTCGACTCATCCTTGATTTATGTGCGGCAAGAAGATAGCTTGGATTTGCCAAAGCTCTTCGCTCTCTACCAAGGAAAAAATAATAGAGAACAAAATGTTTCTTTTGTCGGACTTTTAACTTTTAATATAAATGTATATAGGTGTATCTTATTAAATTCTATTAAGGATTTTGCATACATTTGCTTAAGTCAGACAAAACGACCAATTTTAAATATCAGTAGTATAGGTCAATCTTCAGTCAGACATAATAACTTGAAATTTTTCAGTAGTATAAGTCAATGTTTAGTCAGACAAAACGTTAAATTTTAAATATCAGTAGCATAAGTCATGATGAACTAAACTTCACTGACTTGCAGCTGATTCAGAGTATAAACGCTGATGAAATGTATCAGCTGATTATCAACGTATGTTTGAATATCAGCTGCATATACTTATTATCCAATCAGAGTGCGAGTTTTGTTGATTCAAATTTAGAGAGTATCAGTATCGATCGACTTTGCTCAACCATTTAATGAATACGGTAACGGAGAATTATATTTGTTAAAGGGGTAGACGAAGTTTCACCAACTACTGAAATGACCTATAAACCCATAAATCTTTTGTTAACCGTTATTCGACACTAATTTTCATTGTTTAGTGTATCCTCTCCTCTATGAAACAGATCACCCCCTACTTGGAGAATAATTTGTATCCTGCTTGACCATCAGTTGAAGTGAAATTGACAAATTATGCTCTAATTATGTATTAATTGCACCAACACTTCACTAACAGGCTATATATGTTTATTTTCAATCTACTAGTCATTTTAAATATTGAGTAATATTCTATAAAAGGAATGTACAAAGTGATTTACATAATGGAGAATAATTAAATCAAAAAAATGTATGTATTATTTTTACTGCATAGTAGTTTATTTAATCGGCTTTAAAGTGCTCTTCCACTCTAAAATTAGTTTTCTGCTTTTTTTCGAAGGATTTGTGTTGTATTATAAATAACATTTTGAAATTCTTTCGCTTGAAAGGAAAATTTTTGTAGCCTTGATGACAGTCTACAAACTTTGCCTTTATTGGATTATAATTAATTAACCGAATCTGATGTCCTAGGTGTACTCGTTACAAAATTGGATTGCCCTCCTTTTTTTATCGTTTGGTACCAATATGTTCATTAATTTTGCAATAATTTTTAATATAGATATACTTATCTCGTTTATTTCCAAGTGGTGGAAAACCCACTCACCATGTATAAGAGACACAGACCCCTCGGCTTTCATTCCGCGATCAGGCAGGATTAGCGATGTGAGAATTTCCCTGGACAAAAAAAAGAAGAAAGAACTAGTTCGATGTATGTACACATATGCACATACATTCGAATCGCGATATGTATGGCAGGCTACATTCATCAAGTGGAAAATTCTGGAAATATGAAAGAGCTGCTAGATCCACAAAAGAAGCTTTGATGTACCAAAGCACTCCAAGTTTAACTTCTTTCTTTGCCCAAGCCTCCCTCTGAATTTCAAGTTCGATGTAAAGTGTTAAGATTACTTTGACAGTTACAATTATCTTGTTACTAATCTGTGACAAAAATATATTTTAAAGAAATGTTTCAAACTCTTCTGTAAAATTGGTCCCTTATCCCTTGACCTCTTTTGCACTGGCAACCTTCAATTATATTTGCACTATATAAGCGTTACAGGAATATGTCAAGAAGATCGTCTTGGAATGCTATGAATTCTTAATACCGATCTGGGACTCTTGGTTCCTGAGCATAAATCGATCATTCAGAGCTGTCAAGAATTCTGACGTTGAACCTATACCCAAACCAATATCCTACTTTTAGTTTGAAAGCTATATCCTAAAATGTTGCTAGCCATTCTTCAATGTTATATTTGCCCCCGTAAAAAATCAGGTTAAGTGAAGAATTTTTTTTCAATAAAATCCAGACCTAAAAAAGCCAATTTTCTTTAGTCGATAAAATTTTACTGGGTATTAAAGTAACTAAGTCCTATGAGAACAAAAATTCCGAATGAGTCAAACTGATTGTTTTTCGCTTCTTATTGCAATCACTTTTTAGTTGCGAAAAGCATCTTAATAGCCATTTAATATATTAAGAAACTAATACAGTTTGAGAAAATTTTTGTATAAATTCATTTAATAAAAACATCTTAAACCTATATTAAATAAAAAGTTGTTTTATAATAAGATGCAATTTTTTTGCTTCCTAAATGGAAGATTTTTTTAATTTCACATCACTCACATCTAAAACGACACAAGTTATTTTTTCCTTTTCCAATAAACGAAAATATATTATTGATGTTATCTTTTTAAAGTAATATCGGAATGAGGAGAACTTGTCTGACGTAAATTGACGAAAATATCTACTGAATAAGTTTTTATTTGAACATATAAATACTATTGTAACCAATTCCGATAAAAACTTAGAAATATTTTATTCTTTTTACATTCAATTTTTTTTCTGGAAAAGATTTTTATTGATGGAATGAATAGAAATAAATTTGAAAATTATAATAGAAAATTAAAATTTTCCGCTTGCTAATTACTGCAACATTCCACATATATTTATCTAAAAAATTAACGTTATTTATATACCTAATTCATTATAAAAATGTTGTTGAAATAACGACGCAATGTTTTTTCATAAAAGTATTAGTCGACTTATACTCGATTATAGAATACTTTAATACAAGAGTCTCAAAAGTCATTCCGACAACAAAAAGGATTTGTCTTTTACTTCTTCTATAAGTAGAGAAATTCATATTTTACGTTTCTCTCGGCGTTTGTCTTGAATAATTTACCCAGAGGCAGCGCTTAATTGGCTTTTAAAACAATTTTCACCATTCATTTTCTCGCTGTGTTGAAATTCATGACATTTTTCCAAATAATTGACACAGAACATTTTTATATAAGTTAACAATGCGTTCGATAAAATATTAAATGATTATTTCTTGCTAAAAGCCGTATAATTAGAGACATTTGAAAGAATACTATGAATTATTTTTCTTTGTGAGACTTTGTAGAAACCCTGAATAATTAAATATTTCTTAGATATCGTGAATGAGTTGCGAGAAATTAATAAGACTAGTAATTGAATTATTGGAGGGAATTAGAAAAAGAAAAGCAGGAACATGTTTTTTCTCTTGTATTGGAGAGAAACGAAAGGCAGGATAAATAAATAAATAAGAGTGAGCTATGGTGTGGTGGTCGATAAATCAGTGGAGAGTTGCCAGGATTTTGTGTTGGAATGGCTTGATGGGACTTGTTCGTCTCAGGCGAAGAAATTGGCGACAAAAGGTACGAATGAACAATTGTTCTCGAGGCTATGTTTGAGGGTCGTTAAAAAAATGTAGCCTACTAAGCGACCCCAGGAGAGCAACCAAGTTGCCTTCTTTCACTTTGAACCGAACCAAGCTTCACCTTCTGATATTGATCCGTATTCTGTCCACGAGACAGAACTAGTGCTCCAGCATCTTTCCTTCTTTCATTTTATTCTCGCTACTTTCTCTCTTTCTCTTTATTATCATTCTCTTCCTCGGCTCTTTCTCCAGCTTTTTTATTTTCTCTTCATTTTTCTCCCTTACCACGTAGCATTTTTTTCCTTTTTAGTTTCATCTCTCTTTCCTCCCTTTTTAACTCTCTGGGCGAGTTTCATGTACTTTCTTATTCCTAGGAGTCGCAACGTGAAGTTGCTTTTCTCGATTTATCGGAACGCTCGCCGAGTTTTACAGCTTGTTTCATTGCTCACCTTCCTCTCCTTCTTCTTCTTGAGCTTTTTTTCCGGTTTTCTTGGTCTATTTGGATTCTCTTGATTCGGTTCGCCCTGCACTTCAAATCTTCTCTGGGTACTCCCTGGAGAATGAACATGACAAACGTTGTTAAGGTGATTAAGAAATGCAACTCTCCTGCAGTTTGATTCCTTTGATTTTTTTAAAATGAGACCGAGGCTCTTTTTAAATTTTCTCGAAAGAGGAAAAGAACTTTTTCTGTTCAGAAAATAAAAAAATTATTTTCTCGAATGAAGGACATTACTCACAATTATGAAAAAAAAATCTCTTGTACCCATTTTCTCTGAAACTGAAAAGTGAGAATTATTAAATTATCGAATTTTATTTTTACGAATTTACATTTATGACAATTTTCATATGCTTGAATTAAATTTTAACATAATTTTAACTATGAATTCGCAAAATAAAACTCTGTAATTTAATAATTATTATTTTTGAGTTTCGAAGAAAATGTGTACAAGCAGAAAAAATATAATTTTTAAACTTTTTATAATTATTTTCTCCCACTGGGTTTTTTATAGACAGTAAAACTAATATTTTTGAGAAAATGAATGTTGATGGGGTTTAGATACACAAGTTTACATTTAAGCTGACCTAAATGCCTGTTAATTATTGTAGCACATTAAAATAGTTTGTAGTTTCAAATTTAATGATGCATAATAAAGTTGGAGTACATGAGATAAGAAGTTGTTCACAATGAAGCTGTTATGGTGTGTTCTAAACAATCTTAATTTCCATTCAAATAATTAACTATCTTGTTTGTATATATAAGTTACAATACCTATATGTTTGTCTTTTATGAATTGAATTCAGAAAAGACATGTCATATAAATATGTAATGAAGAGAGTTTTTTCAGATTCGAAAAAATTGGAAAATTTTTTTTTTTTCAGAAGGAAAGTGAAAATAATTTTCTGTCTGAATTTATTCGTTTTGAAAAGAGAGACTTTTATAATAAGATCACAATCGCGTATGACAGACCATGCAGTTTTGTAAACAATTTCTCAACTTTGAATCCAATTTCACCGCAAAACTTTTCTTCGTCTTGAAAGAAGGATATAGTATAGATAGATCCTTTTTAAACTTGACGACAAAATAGAGCACAACAACTACAGAAAGATAAGTAGCGGATCGACATTACTCGCAATGGCGTATTGTTTCAAGATTTCCACAAAAGCCAAAAGACAGTTCAACAATCTGTACATTAATTGAATATTACATAGCTTATCGGTTGTATTAATAAAACAATTGCCAACTTCTAGCAGATACTGCCTTTAATTAGAACTACAATGAATACAAACAAAATTCATCTGTTTCTCTTTATTGTAGATATCTTTGTCAAACTCTGGTAATGCAATTTTTAGAACAACTAATTATTCTTCATGTGAGTTTCTATAAAAATTTCATGTGTGTGGAATAATGTAGATCTGCAGGCTAATTTCTCTGACGTAAATCTTATACCATTATTCTATTCTCGATTCACACATAAGGGTTAATTTACCCCCTTCTGAGCTTGACTTAATGTCATTTCCCAACAGATTTATCCAAGTCACAGGGTAGTGTTCACATCTCGCCAAGTTTTTATTACCTAACGTTATCGTGCAAGAAGTTTGTTCCTTTGTCTACTGATATTATCTTTCTCATTTTCCATATAAAAGAATTTTAGAATCGAAAGTAAAATAAATATGAAAATAATTTCATTGCTTTGCAAATTCATTTATTTAATTAAAGTAATTTGTTATTTGTGTTCAAAATTAAAAATGAGATGAAAATAAACTATACCTGTTTAAATCGTAAACTCCGAAGGTACAAATTCAGTTCCCTAACTGGTAATTAGCTTATGTAGAATTCGCGATATGGCTTAGAATTTGCTCTTCTCTGCAAATGCTGATTCTTACTTGGCACTTTATCTCGAAAACGTTTCTGATTAAATGTAATTGAACATTTTCCTTTATATGCAGTTTTTTTTGTTGAAAAAACGTTGTTAATTATTTGAGAAAGTTAATAAATTTCCTTCCATGGAATGTTTTGGGAAATATCGACATTTTTGAAGTGATTGTGTTAGTGAAAATGTATGTAACGAACGAACCTAGTTCTAAAATGGAGTCGTTAGTCTGAAAAGTAGTCCATTGTGTCTTGGCCAGTATAATCTCCGGTGCGACCTATGATTACTTAGATGTCCGGGAATGCTAAGGAGCTTACTTACACCTGTGCAAACTCAAATCTAAAGACCTACTACACCTACACGACGACATTATTAGTGAGTCATGAGAACGATCACAGTCGCGTAAAACGTGGGTAGAATTTATATTGAATTGAAAGTGTCATTTAAATTCAGGGACAGAAATAACGAATGTCTTGTTATAAAAGTATTAAACTGGTGTAAAGATATATCAATCATAAAACCGAAACATTCGTCTGTTTCCATTTTATGTGCATATAATTTATAAAAAAATATTTTTGCGTCTACATTAAACTTTTTTTTACCCTTACTTATGCCACCCTCATTCGTATGCGACTTTGTCCTTTTGTACGATCTAGTAGAATAAATTATGTAAAGTGAAAAAAGTTCCTTACTTGAGTCGAATGAAAATTCAACCTGAGAGAAAGTTGGACTGTCGGATCCACTTTTTCTGGTTCTTCAATCCGTGCACGTTTCCATCCTTTTCAAAAAAATTGCCTATTTTCTCAGAATCCACATTTTTGGTTTATTGTCAAATCATTTCCCGATGAAAACGTTTATATCCACGTATATAATATAGTAAACATGTGTTCGGAGCAGAATATATGATTTTTATCTTTGAAATTTTTCAAAATCTATAACATAGAGAAAAAAGGAATTTATAAATATTCTTTGTAACATGAAAAGGTGTCTAAAGATGGTTATATTTCAAGAGGAATAATAATTCGATTACCTAGAGTGTAACCTCATGAAAGCTTGTCATATATATCACGAAAATATGAGGTCCATTTTGGGTCACTTTACATTAAATTCAAAATGGAGCAACAAGTCTTTGATTCATATTTGAGAAAAGGGTAGGATATGAAACAAGTGTACTAGGTTAAATAAACAATATATAATAATCCGTATACCGAAAATCAATATTGTTTGCTTGTAGTACTTTGATGGAAATGACCATCTGTAGAGCACAGGCTAAAATGAAATTTGGAATGAGTATATCCTGCCCGGAAAAAGTGGTTAGGGGTTCAACGTGCAAAGGGTCAACAGTGTCCCAAAGGCTATATATGTATATAAAAGTTAATGTGTATATGTATATATGGAAGGGTAGTTTTTTTACGATTGACACTAATGTGTTTCCAGTGAACGGAAAGAGACAGACAGGGTCGGTGGCCTGTGCCCGTCTATCACTTTCATACCACAGACCACCTCACTGATTGATTGTACCTTTCACGTCGATCGACCCATCCGTATCTATCCGCTCGTCGCTCTTTGCATCGTTACATCCCCAGCATATTGACTAACCTACCAAGTAAATTCTGCTACCAGTACAAGTACAACACTTGCCCAATAACGGAAACAAAATAAAATCCCTCATTGAAGATTCTATCATCAAAACCAAAAATGCCCTCGCAATTATTACATTACTTGACGCTTTTTTCTTTAACAATATTACATCTCACTTTTTGAAAATTCTATAATTTGCTGAAAAATAAATTACACTTTATATGGTTAATAAACAATTTATTTTAGTTTCCCTAATTTACTTTTCCTTTGTAATAGTATATTCATTAATTTGATTATTCCGTTAACTGTCATTCAATGAATATTACAGATAATTAAATGTGTTGAAACTGACATGGGCTTTCAGTGATATATGTATTATATGAATCGCGGAGGCAGTAACTTTCATAAAGTGCAAATTAAGAAATTCATAATATACCTTGCTGAAGGTTATGTGCGTGATATTAAAGAAAACCAGTGTAAGTCGCAGTATAATGTAGGAATATTACTTCTTATATACTCTTCTTGTAAACATAAATTTTTTATAGTTTAGACACTGCTTTTAAACTTTTAACCAAACTGTTACTATTACGTATTGACAGCAATGAAAGTTACACGTAAACAATATATATAATTGTTAATACTAAGTTGAAAAATTTTCACTAGAGCACTGACTGGAATTTTCTGTGATTATGTAAACTTTTCTAAATATCATTTAGAAATATAAATCGTGTCTAGATTAACGTTTTGGTTAATAAAAGAGCAATATCATTATAATGTGACATGGAAAATGAGGTCGGAAAACATAATTTATTAAAATGAAGATTTCGTTAAAAGCCTCTCACTGAGGCGAAGCGCAGTCACACGAGGAAGGCACGTATAGGCATTGAATTATTACCTATACATGTAGGTACGTATCTGCGATAGACTATCAGTATCCATGGTATTTTTTCGATTACCGATTTAAGAATGGCATATATCTTCGACGCGGCTGAAATAAAGTAGAAATTGAACGCGTCCCGTGTCTTACCTCTCATCCACCCACCCTTTTCTTCTATACCGGAAGTAGCACGACTTAACTTCAATTCCACCTTGAGAAGAAAGCTTTTCTCCTTGTTTTATTTGAGAAGAAAGCAACTCATCGTTGTGCCAAAGGTTTCTTCATAAAATTAGGTATACGTCTTTCTTTAATTTGAATAAATTTAGACGATACTTAGTTCTATTTTTAATTTTTTATAATGTCGCAGCAAACGTGTGCTGAAAAAAGTAGCGTCTTAAAACGATTTCTAACGGTTGAAGGATTACTAAAATATTAAATTAACGAGAGAGTAAAAATTGATTAATGAAGTGCGCTACATATTTGAAAATGCATTTTTTAAGTTCACTTACCGGCAAGACAGTAATTCCTTAAAGCCTGCATTGATTTTTCTCATGATACTTTACAGCAGCTAATTCTCTCGAGCTTATAGAAAGACCAGATCTCAAATCAGAAAATAAATCGGATTATCTCTAGCCGATTTCTTCACCTCCGGATAAAATTTATCTTCCAGGTAAACCCTGAATCCACCAATCAGAAATAAGATTTATTCACTAGATAAATTTTATCTTAAGGTGAATAACTCGATCGAAAGAAAATGAGCATTGTAGCGTAAAAAAGTAACATTTCTTCACCAAATTGGACATTATAATAATACTCACGACAAATTTTTATCAACAAAATATTACTTCTAGACGCATAATTAAAAGAAGTCTGATCTCAATTTCCTTGTACTACTGATACGGAAATTATATAAGAATTTTAAATGCTTTGTCTGACTGAATCTGTCTTTTACTACTGACACTTAAATTGACAAACGAAGAACTTATACGTTATGTCTGACTAACGTCGTCTTTTACTACTGACTGTTGGTTGAAAATGTCTGTTCTTTCTGATTGAAGCTCACTTTTACTATATTGATACTAAAATTGAATGAATTTAACACGATCTGGCAGACTAATACCGTTTTTTACTACTTTTATTGGATGTAAACGTTATGTCTGACTTAAAATGATGTTTACTACTAATACCACTTTTATTTCATCAACTCTTATATATTAGTAAAAATAAAATTTTGATTTAAAAAATAGATCGTAAAAATAAACATACCTATATTTTTAATTAGTAATCATTAGCTGGCAAGGGAAATTTAAATTGTAACTAACGAAACGCGGTAGAAGATAATTACTTCCTTCTAGTTGTGACACAAATGTGAGCTGCTCGCGAATGTTGAGAAAAGAGTGCTTACAAAGAAGTATTACTGAAATAACAAAGGTTCACTTTTTAGGGTGGTTATCTTCTACTGTTTCCTTTTTGCAACAACTTTTATATTCATTCTTGTCTGAAAATGCTTTCGTTTTATTTTGTCGTTTGTAAAATATTTATTAATGTAATCATTTCACATCAAGATTATAAAGCGCACAATTACCGTATTCAATTTAATTTTTAATTGTTTAATCCCTTTAAATTTAATTAACTATTAACTGAATAATTTGCGCTGCTATTTTTTTACCTTTCAGTCTTTTAATTCCCTCTTCAGAATAAAATTTTCGAAAGTAATGGAATATACCATCAGGTGATTATTTTAATCAATAATAAAACAATAATAGTAATAATTTAACATTATAAATATATATAAATTGTAAAAAATAATTATGCCTATTGTTTAAAAAAGATATTAATTTATAAAAATACTGACCTCTTCTTTACCGCAGACTAATAATTGTACATTACTTACATTGACAGTTGTGCTTTGCAAATAGAACTGAACTTCAACTCTTCAGAGAGAAGGAAATTTACTTTAAAATATCTGACCTCATTTTCCCCCTGGCAAATTCATTATAAGTGACTTCTTATGAATTTTGATTTGTTTTACTGGAAACTAATATAATTTTCATTACTTTATACTTTTTTACTTTGAACTTTATAATACCGAAATTTCGATAAAGTAAAAAGTATGTAAAGCATCAAGTTAGCAAATTTTTAATCTTAGAATTATATTATATTTTATTTTATTATTTAAAAAAATTTTGATTATTTTTATAGAAAAATACGAAAATTGTGAAATTCAATAAACTCACAATTATGAATGTTATTAAATTTAAAGAAATTTAGTTTCAAGTTTTACCGAAGAGATTTATACTTAAAATTATTTTCAGTACTTGTTGATGAAACAACTTAAACGAAATTAGGTGGAAAATGAGGTTAAGAAAATTAGAGGCACCGCAAGTACGAATTAAATGCTTGAATCTTCTGGAAAATTGAGTCATTACTGCTTTACTTCGTATCGTAAAACACTTATTTCAAAAGGTAAATAGTACAACAATTTCTATTATGCAAGAAGAATAAAAAAAAAGGGAATCAATAGAAGAAAATAAATTAAAGTTCTTGAAAATAGTTAAATACTATCAACTGTATATGATACGTTTTCAATGTTTTCAAAAATATATTTTTCTTTCGTTTGGAAAAATTCGAATTCCTTTAAATTTTAAAGAAGATTCATATTTTCCAGTTGATTTCTCTTACAGTTGTAAACTATTCTACATTTACAGGAATCACCCAGTTTATATGAAATATAAATTTTAATCATCGCCAAGAAGATTTGCCTTTGAGAGCTTTCCGGAAAATCATAAATCGTCTTTCAATAGATACTTTCTAGTTTGAAGTAAACACAGTATGAGTAATAAAATTTTATCGTCCTTGTTGAAAAGGCTATTCTCCTATTTAAGAGGTGTCATACAATAAAATGTTTTCAAAATTTTTTTTTTATTCTTTCATGAAATGTTTTAATTTACCCTTACTTTTATTCTTGTTTTCTTCAGGGCAATAAACGAAACAATATACTTTTATGATAAAAAATCTTTTTTCACCATTATTTTTTTATGATTTGAATTTTCATGAAACTGAAAAAAGAGAGTTTTTTTAGTCTGACTAATGATGATGTCAATTTGACAATAAGCAGTTTATTTTGAACTCACATATTAGAAGTGCGATAATATTACGAGAAAGAATTTTCACAGTCTAGGCTGTATGCGGAAAAGTTGAAGGGGGTGGTTGGATGCCTCGACTCGAGAGGGGTTGCTGGTGGCTGTTTCTGGGTGGGGGGTGAGGGAGACACAGATATGGGCTAGGTAACCAGGTCACACTGAGGGCATTGCTTTGCAACCCCTCGGCACCCAATACGACACACGAACAACAGCTCCACCCCTAGCATCATTCGAATAGGCACCTCTAACACTTTGTTTCTCAAACGTTACGTCATATTTTTTTCAAGCTCTTCCGTTTAGTCCTCAAATAGAACGATATATCAGTTATCATTTCTAACGATATGCACAATTTCAATTTCATTATGTTTTTCAAAATTTTAATAGTATATTGTTGTTATTGCATTATTTTTTATCAAAGGTCCTTTTTTTAAAAGGCGGAGGATTAATTTCGTCAAAATTAGTCTGACTTCTGCTCCTAGTGCTGAAATTGCACAAATTTAAAACGCTTTGTCCGACAGTAACAGTATTTTACTACTGGATGTACAACGGTCTTTTCCCTTTGTACATTTCAGTAGTATAATGTCTGACTGAAGCTGGATTTTACTACTGACAGTAAAGTAACAAAAATTCTGCAAACTGACTGGTTTAAAATGTCGCAATACAAAGATTTCTATTCTGTTTGACTAAAACTTATTGATGTTAAAAATATAAGAAGACAACGGTTTTAGATTATACGAAAATATAATATTAATTCTGTTGGTAAAATAAATGAAATGAGAGAATTTAATGATACACTCATTTCTATGAAAAATTGGCGTTGCTCATTCTCAGAAATTTTATAGAGGTTTACTCGTTTTCTTGGAAACTTGTTCGATCAGGTTTATAATGGGTGAGAGTTTGAAGGGAGACCAGATTACAGTAGAAGTCTGTGTACTTCAGAGTCATTATTTCTTGAGGGCGCGAAAGAAGAGACTTGGGTTTTGTTCCAAAGGACCATTCAAATTTCCTCTTATCAGAATTGAAGGCAGATGCTTGTAAGAACTACATCTGCATTCTTCTGCTAACATCTGCGAACAATTTTTCTTTTAACTCTTGCCCTCTTGTCCTCCTTGGACGCCTTGTTTAAAGTTATGATTTTTTTTTAAAAAATTTATTATTGGAACAATTTTCTTTTAACTAAATAGTGTTTCTTTGAAAAATATAAACTTTGTTGAAATTTTAATTAGTGTTTGAAAAATGAAACTATAAAACTATAATAAAAAGGAGTTGTAAAAAGTTGTATTTTGAAAAATTTTTTAATCAATGTGAATAAATGGAGAGAGAGAATAAGTTATAAGTTCATTAAACTAGTGGTTTAGATGAATGTCAATTAAATGAATTTCACAGTTTGGAGTGAAACCTGAGGCTGTCTGATTATATTTAACCGATTACATGATTTTGCTGGGATGAAAAGACCAGTTATTTTCATCCACGTTACATTTACAGTTGTAAAAAATGTGAAAATTCCCGACAGCTGTATTTCACTTTCCCTTCGATAACTTTTTTCATGAAATTAATTAATTTACAGACATTTTTTTTATTTTTATAGCTTTTATGATATTCTCCTGGTTGAGAAATATTCATTTACTTTTTTACAAGAGCCATTATTTTTTTCCTGCAACGTTAACTGCGTTTATTTATTTTTATTTTTTAATATATTTAACGATATACTTTAATTAAATCATATACTTTTTGTGCTTTTTTTCATTAATTTCCATTTAATTCCTTATTGAGCAACGATTAATATGAATGCAACATGAATCCATAAAATAGACATATAAAAGAGATTCTTTCGTGGAAGGAAATTTATATAAGGCATGATTTGAAAATGAACTGAGATTCGCATTCAGTGAGATCGAGGAGACATCTGAAAAGATCAATAAAGATGATCAGGAGCGGAAACGATGCGATGGTGCAGTGCTCATATCCTAATATAACTATATACACGTAAAATGATATAAGCATCGTGCAACGTCGGCATTTAAGCTGCATGCACTTGGTTAAACATTCTTATCATGTTGTATATATCTATACAGGGGATTTGAAATATATTAAAATATTAAGGTACTCCAAAAAATCTTTTTAAACTTCAAACTCACTGTTATATTTTCAATTTTATTTTTCATCTTTCAAGCAAATTTTCCATGATGCATAATGTTTTTTATTTTTTTCTTCAAGTTTATTACAGTTGAAATTATTGAACAAATAAATTAATGTACCTACAATGGATTATTTTTTGTAAATTAACTTGAAACAATTTTAAATTATTACGTATGCATACTGCGCAAAAGAAAAATTTTATTTTAAGGAGAAAAATGAGTCATTTTCAACATTTTCAAGACATATTTTCAAGTCTGAATTAATTTCTGTCTTATCTTAAAATAAGATTTTCTTGTTAGTGTGCGCTATTTATAAAATAGTTTTGTGACTTGATTATAACGGTTATTAAAATTATGGAGTAGGCAAATTTGTGGGAAACTTGAAAGGAGAAGAGTTTATAAGGCGAAGAAAATACCTTTTCATTGTCACGATGAGAGTTGAGTGAGAAGATAAAACGTGTCCGTGTAAGAGCTTAATCGATTATTTGGAATGCATGTGAAGATTTTTCTTTGTCTTTGAGAGGAAGGCAGTGCTGACTGGAAGCCTGCGGTATAGACTCTCATCGAGGCTCGTAACCACGTGCTGATTTCGCGGAAGCGGTAAAATCCTTGGGGTCGGTTGATGAGCTAGTGGTCGTTGTCTGCGGCAGCTGACAATGACAGGTAAAGAGATCTTCGTCGGTCCTATACAGACTGCCTGTGAGCTTAACAAGCTCTGTTATAATGCACCCAAGCTTATGAACGTGAATCAAATTAATTGGTACACATTATAATGCAAGCAAAAAAAAATTTTTCGGAACAATAACGGAACATATACAACTGAAAACAATATTTTAGATTTTAGGTTTCTCTTATATACATACATATATATGTAGATACCAACACCTGAAGTACTCTTCTGTCTGGCTGACCTAATTCTCTCCGAACTCTTCACCTTACTTTTTTCTCCTATCTGTGTTAAACTATACACATGCAACATTGCCTTTCCACCAACTCAGACATTTTTTACTTCATTTTCCCCCCTTTTCTTTTCTTCACAATTATTCTACTTGTCGTTCTTCTACTTGTGAATCCGCAATACAGACCTCAAACAATAGATCATTTCCTGATTTTTTTTTCAAGATTATTTCTTTACTCTTGTGCGAATATTCACAGAAGCTTTCTTTCATTTCCTATATGAAATTCTCAAATATTGATGATACAAATGTGTGTTGTAGGTCATTGAATGAAATCGGGGTATTTTTCACTACACAGTAAAAATAAAATCTTATTTTAAGATGAGTCTTAAATTCAGCACTGCTAGCCATAATGTAAATTGTATGTAAAATCATTGCGTAAATTCAGCAAAGGCTGTCTTAAAAATGTTGCATCTTAAAATAAGACATCTTTTCTGCCTTAAAATAAGACTTTCTTTTTACTGTGTACAATATTCCCATACAGATCAGAAACTAGACACTAATATGATATTTAAATCTCATATGCAAATTTAATTCATTGTGTGCGTTTAATATTAAGCTTTTCACATACTTTGCACAAAAAGAAAGAAAAAAAAAGATGATAAATTGTGGGAACAATTTAAAATGAAGGTCAGTTTTGTATTTCTCTGACCCCGGATCCTTAATCTGATAACTTTGGAACGTTTTCTCGTTTCAACTTGGCAGATGTGCAGAGCTTAATGGTGAAAAATATCTCTGAATCGATTGCTTTTCACAGAAAACTGTAGAAAATATTGGCATTGTGCCAAAAGTGTAAATTTTCACTACATGTAATCTTCATGAATGTTATAAAAATCAGTATCTCTACGACAAACTCTAAAAATGATGGTTCGAAACATTTCTCTTTTTGTATCATCAATAACAAATTTTACTTTTTTTTTTGTTGAAAAACTATGACAATTGTAAAAAATTCCATACCTTTTTAAGAAACAATTTTGTTTGTATTTCGATTAATTATTTTATTCATATCGCAATAGGCAATTTCCCTCCCCCCTTTGTTCAATGCAAAATGAAAATAAGGATGTTTCAATTTTTATATAACTAATTCTCTTTATATTGAAGAAATTTTATTGCTTCAAACTTTATTTTCACAACCGTGCAATAAACTCTAATGCTGAAATGTCTTAATTTTTTCCAAGATCAGTATATACGCCTTTGAAAGAATTACGACCTCTAACCTTATATTTTTATAGTCAATTAAATTCTTCTTAACGACTTTATGTTGTACTTTAGAGAGTTAATTGAGAGATGATTTTATATCATCCTATAGTGACATCCACTTGCAATGCTTCGAATGCAGTTCCATGGTTGTTTAAGTTTCAGAAAGTAGTTTAACTATCCCTCAAGAGGGATAATACTTGCATACGTGCAAAACAAGGACTTAAGTCCTAATCAAGGCTCTTCATACAGTTCTCGAATCTTGTTTCTGCAAACATCTCTCAAATAGGTAAATGTTCCAATTTGGTCACAGTTGCAAATTAACATGATAAGTAACGGAAACGAAAAAATTACAATGATACATTTTTACACTTGAAAAAAAATTCTAGTTTTTTGGTCATCTGACTTTATAGGTTTCTCGAGAATTTTTTCCACATGTGGATATTTATTTGTTTTTCTTTCTTCTTTTTTTTTGTTATAAATTTGGTAGGTCTGAGGTGAAAAGTAATTGTCTGAACCCGTTTAAACTTAGTGTGAAAACTTTGTCGTCCCGCTGTCTCAAGAGCATCCCATAAATTTCAAGTCCGTCAGGAGGAATAGGACCAGATTTTAAGCTCAGAAAAAGAAGAACATCTAATAACTTTATTACTATAATTACTTAAGTGGGTAGATTTATTCTCTTCAAGTAAATTATAATGACGGGCATTTTTAAAAAAGTAATTATTATTCATTCTTTCTAGAGTAAATAATATTGATTAGGAATTTTTCAAGAAGAACTTGGCCAATGTTGGCATAAATACTTTGAATTCAGGCAATAAACTATGTAAAGAATTTCAATAATGAATTGAATTTATGCAATTTTCGATTAAAATGTGTAATTTAATATTTTTGATAAAAACGGAAATGAGAAGTAATTTGTTATAACGATAAAAGCGTATAAAGAAAAGAATACCCACTGCGTCGATAATGATTGAAGAGTTATTGGTGTGGGTTGGAGTGAACGGGGGAGGAATTCGGTAAAGGGTGAGGCAACTATAGCAGAGGAGGAAAAAAGGCAAAGTATACTCCTGAACAATGAGAACACAACTAGAGTGTGTGAAGTGCAATATTTCTAGCAGTTCGCTTCAGTTGTACAATTCCGCATCTAAAATTTTTCGCATTTTTTTCCCTGCACTCGCTGGAATAATATCTAAAATGAGAATATACATTTAACTATAAAGTGGCTAAAATTTAACAAGAGTTTAATTAAAAATATATATGCCATAATCCGCTTATTGAAAATTATATCGACAAAAGATTATTAATTAATTACTTTTTATTGATGTTCAAATTTTATATTCTTGAATTTATTATTTATGAAACAAGCTATACGCAAATTATAATTTTAGTGTGAAAGGAGGTATAATTTCGATCAAAGTGTGTAACTGAAGCTTGAAAGGATTATTAAATAGAAACTTTTTTTTTTAACAGCAGCTATTTTTCAACAAAAAATAATAGGATTTAATTAAGAGATTTAATTCATTGCGAGTGGAGGTCATTTATCCTCTTTAGTTATACTGCATTCTTTATCCTTGTTTTTTGCCATTTATTATTGTTTCTATTTTTAACAAGCTTTCGCAAATCTTTAGATATTTATTAACAAAGAATACCTGTAGGTTTAAGAAAATTTAATAATAACGTTGAATGAAAAATTTAAGTAGTATTAAAAAATTTTACGAAAAAAGTTATTTTATTTGATGTATGATCTCTCGTATATAATTAAGTAATTCTTAAGTAATGTACATTGTCTCGACAGTTATTGAATATGTAGGTCGATCTGACCATTCGAACTCATACCACCTTGAAAAAGGATAAAGACGACAGATTCAGTTTTTCATTTTCCCTCGACCACTTAGGTCAATTTAGGATCGTATAATAGTGCCGTATAATAATAACTCTTCTTAAGAAGACAAATGAGAAAAGAATATAGACTGAAAAATAAGAAGGTTTTATGAGACTGTCATATAGAAATAACATTTTAATTATAATTCAATCTTTTTTATTCAAGTTTCTAATCTACATCAGTTATTATTTGATTGACAATTAAGGAAAAAAATTTATATTTGCAGGAAGCGTATAGAAAATGGGTGTGCAGCTCCCTGGTGCCTTACTTTGCTCATGGGGGACCGCTGGAATTGGAATCCAAGCAGATATCTTGGGCCGGAAAGAGATTACGGCCCTGTCGGTCCTTCTGCCAATCCGTGGAACAACGCTGTCCTTATCTACTTCCGGGTGATCGTGCGCCTGCATACCCCACACAATACGCAGGCGAACCTACATTTCTTTGTCAAGGTTAGTATCTCAAAATTATCAAAAACAGTCTATAAAATTGTACATTTTCATTTTCGATTATATAATTATCATATGTACTGATTTTTTTATAATTGTTCTTTAATATTCATTTTATCATTTTTCATTACATCAAAGAGGGTACAATATTTTTTAGCACCCTCTTTATTGCTTCTTATATTGATTATCGGAAATTGTTTTATATGATTCTTTGGAACGTAGAAAAGTATTTTGTTGGTAAATTTTAAAATAATTTGGCTGTGGTGTTTTGAAAATGTTTACAGATCCTAATATTCCTGAAACGGGGGAACAATCAGTGAGGGCGTTGCATGGCGATGAGAAGAATGAATGTTGCTTTCGTGTTTGTTCTGAAAATGAACCAGGACTGGGTATTTGCGCCAACTGTACAGATCAAAAACCTCATGGAAGTGTTGTTATTTCTGATCCTTCAACAGCACCTCATTGCGAGTTTAATCCTCTTCCTATTTCATCAGGTAAAGGAGGTAAATTACTTTAAATTTTACCTAGACACGTAAAAAATAAAGTCGAATAAATTAACGTTTAAAATTCTTTAATATGTTGAATCAAAAAATTCACGAACCAATAATTTCAAAGACCACTATATACTTTAAAGGCTTCTTCAAAAGCATTGTCTGACGATTTTCTCGTAAAGTAGAATCAAACCAATCGAGTTAAAATTTTTGTGGGAGAATGTCCAAAATATCGCATTAATTTACGCTCATAAATGAGAAATTATAATAACTTTACGTTTATAATAGAAAACCAGAATGAAAATCTTACATTGGTGAATTGCGGTGCTAACTCCATTTACTCGAAATTGGTTTTTCTGTAATGAAGAATTCTAACAAGAAGAGAAAACTTTCTAAATTTTCTACGCAAATAGTTGAGCTTGAAAAGTAAAATCGGATTTTTCTCTCTGTCGTGTCTGTAAAGTCGGTTTGATAGCTTTTGTTATTAAAATCAAGTTGAAAATTTGTTTAAACTTCATTTTCTGATCCTTATAAGATCTTTTATAATCTTTAAATACAGAAGTATTATTAGTAGTTAAAAATGAAACATTTTTTTTAAATTTTTCACTTTTCGTGTATGAAATATTTTTGTTTTAGGTAAATTCTTTTATTGAAAATTCTTCTTTATTCGGTTTTTTAAATAACTTTTTGTTATTTAGCTCTTGAATAAGTTTTTGAATAAAAAAATGACATGATTGAAAATCTTGGTACAGTTTGTCGAAAGCTCTGATATTGTTTAGGATTTAGGATAAGTCAGTTAAATTACGGAAAGGATTTTAGGATATAACTTGATACCTGAGGAAGTATGTGCTAGAGTCAGTACTGAAAGCATAATAGTTCGCGACCTGTATGGCTGGTTAATCAACATGTCGATAAATTTATCTGCCAGGTAATTCCATTGCAACCGCAGAGTGAAAGGAGCCATTACTAAAATCATCCAATCCACAAGTCCTTTAGCTGATGATAGATCCTTTATCAAGAGATGGAGCAACAGGCTCCAATTCTGATACCTTAGTTGAGAGTGTAGAACTGTGAATCTCATATAGTTTAGAAACTTCATTAATAATAAGAATAGAGAGGTTTAATCAACCCTAAAGTTATATGTGTATTTGTATAATTCCACTCACACAAAAACACAAAACACGCTTTAATTTCAAAAGATCCACCCAAAACTAGCAAATTATTATTTTCTTTATACAATCACGATTAAGTGAATAAATAATTCTCATTAGAATTTTATGAACATATATTTTGATTAATTAAATACCAACCACAAATTCCACATTTATTATATATACTTAATAGTAAAGGTTAATGAATATAATTATCTTTGACATTATGAGGGCTTTTAACATTTGAAAAATAATTATCTGTTGAAAGCTTTTCCGCACTGAATGAATACATAGCAGTAAAAGTTATGTGAAATATTCACTAGATTAATTAAAGATTATGTTCATATATTGAAATATTAAAATTTTACAGTACAAATATAAAAATCTTTTCCATTATTAGGCAAATTAATAAATCCATTGGGAAAAAGCAGTAAAAATACAGATTTTACAGTCAATATTCTTTTAATGCAAATAAAAACTTGATAATTATTTATAAAATTCAATTGTAATTGTTTTTTAAAAATAGTAAAAGAAAATCCTTATCAAAAAATTTTTTTGTATTTATTCGATTCAATGATTACAGAAAAATATTGTTCTTTTTTTTAATATTCAACAAATCCAGAATTTATGAACTTTTTATACATCAGGTTCAATCACAAGTATCGACTGAAACCTGAAAAATATCGAGAAATTTTTCACTATCGATGAAAAAAAAAAAAGAACTCTCGGCGCAATCCCAACTTCAAATATTGGGTATTTTTTCATTGCTGCAGGCACACACGAACAAAAGAATGTTCATCGTCCAATAAAATTATAACAGACTTTTTTTAATTTCAACAACTTTTTTTCAAAGACCTCTTTGTTTCTTTATGAAGTATTGAATTTCAATATAGAAAGAGTTTTAAACTATTGTACCATATTGAATATTTTTATACCTATAATTTATGTAGAATATATAATAATCGAACGAGTAGAAACAATTTTCCGTTTCATTATTTATCGATTTTCCATGTTAGATATATTTTATTTTGAATATAGTACAATTCAATACTTTTCCATTATATGTGTACTAAAAAAATGATTGGAATTTTTAGTTGGTATCAAGAAAATATTTTTTTCCTTTTCAGTCGGAGGAATAATAATCTGACATGTATAAATTATGAGTAGAAGAATTTATATAAGTAATTGTGTATTTTCAGTAGTATTAATCGATCATTTGTCAGACATACGCATAAATTCACATTAATAGGTAACTCAATAGCGAAATGGTCAGCTACTGATTTTGATGCGTAACTATTCAAAACTGATTGATCTTTTTTTTTATCAAGATTCGTGAAGTGTATATAAAGAAAAAATAATTAAGAAGAACAATTGTGATTTTTTGCAGGCCAACATCAGAAGCAAGTCGAATTAAACGTGGAAGGCTCATCATCTTCTCCATTGGACCAACAGCAACAGCCGCAGCAGCCTCAGTCCTTCTGTGGAACTGGTGGTGTTGGTACCATGATCAGTTCTTCATCCCCGAGCACAGCATCCCCATCAATACCTATCCTCTATCTCTTCTGGGTGTGGGGTGTCTTGATTCCTATCTGCACTAGTCAAACAACCATCACTTGGTGTCTAGTGCTCGAAATCTTGGTGAAAGCTTTACCCACTTCCCTGACAACTGATGGTAATTCTCGGCGTCGAGTTCACTCCAGGACTAGAGATCGTGTCGCGTATCCAACGACGGTTGCAATACAGGGCGCAAAGCGTGTCTACCTTGCAATTTTCCGTCATGGAATGGTGATGAAGTGTTGGTGTCGTTGGTGGTTGTACTGGTGGTGGTGGTCGTGGAGGTGGAAGAGCGGTGATACGTGTTTTAGGCTAAACCAAGTGACGAATAACAATCGTCAAAGAAAACCCAGGTGTCAGCGTTGTCCCAGAAGAAACTGTGAATTCGGGTGGCAGCCTCGTCGTCGGAGGCGTCGAAAGCGACGAAAGAAACGTTTTTGTGCCTCCTGCAATCACCTTGGATTCGATCTCGATCGATCGACCTCCTGGAGGAATCCGTCTTAAGGTCCTTAACTAGCGTAAGAGCGTATGACGCGCGGATGTGCAATGCAACAACGAGGTCATTAACAGACCCCGTGAAATCCTCGATCGAGGATCTCAAGTTCCGACTCTGCAAGTTCATCTCCTGGGGCAAAAATAAAAAACAAAAACCCCATCGAAAGTGCTTTTGAAAGAGCCTTTAAAAATAACACCTGTCCAGGAGACTTTCAGGGTAGAAATATCCAAATGGAGTCGGATAAAAAAAACTACGCGAAATGAGATTGTAATTCTAGACAAATGGGTTTTAAAGGGAAATAACAGAGAAACAGGAGAGAGGAAACAAATGGTTGAAAAAAAGCAATCCATGCAAAAAATATATACGAGTAGAAATGGGGGAATTTTAACAAATGTGAATTAACGGTTAAGTATGCCAGAATGAATGATTGAGAAAGAATATACATAATGGAAAGTGCTTGAAAAATTAGATAAACAAATATAGGGATGGTGACGACGAGTTGCAGCGCCATGCCAACGGAAATAACAATGATCACAATAATACAATAATAATGATTATAATAATTAATTAACGAGTAAAGAAAATAATAATAACAATAACGTAATGATAAAGTAACGTTAACGTAAAGTTATAACAGCAACACAATTATTATATACATTAATTACGGTACATGCGTACGCGCATAAGTCATTTACGGTAACGATGATATTAATTGGAGCAACATAGGTAGATAGTACGTCACGCTCGTTTAAGCAGTACTCATAAAGGGGGGATTGTAGGGGGGGTGAAAGAACCTGACGAGATACACGGAGGAGGAAAACACTTTACGGAGAAACCCTGCCGAGATGTGAATAGATGATTCGATACTATTATCGAGATATAATATGTGTTCGTTTAGGCATTATATATATAAATACTAGGCATACGAGATGGAAATAAACACACGAGTATGGTGTCAGTGAGGGTGCATAGGGAAATAAATACCTAATATTGAAAAAATTATTATTATTAATAATGGAAAATGAGGAAAATTTTTTCTAGAAAATATTCTTGCCGAAAGAAATGTGCGGTGGGTAATTTTAATGGTTTGTCATTGGCCAAAATTGATCAATTTAGATCACATTATATAATTATAGACAGAAGAGTGTCTTTTACTGATGGTCTTTTCTTATGGCACCGATTTCCTACTAAAAACAAGAAAAACAAATCAAGATAAATAGTTGTACGCACAATATTCGATTGAATCGCGAGGCGACAATGATCAACGGTTATGGAGAAAAATACTTTTTTCGATTTTGTTCAAGTCAGGCAGAACTGGTCCCTTTACGTGTTCAAGAAATATTTATCTTGTCCCTTTCTGACCCTTACACCTCATCCCTTCTACCATCAAGAGTCACTATACGCACAAATTTTATCCCGAACTAAGAAATCGCGTTTTTTACAAGACCAACGTGTACGCTCTCTCAAGATCAACGAGATTCATCTCAATTCCGTGGGTTGTTGTCGCCGACATTTGTTATCCGAGTGGCGAATATAATATCAGAGAATGAAGTTCAATAATGAAAGTTATTTTTAAGTACGTTTGCGCACATTTACACACAGGCACGCACACGTTCATAAATTGATAATTAATCTCGTTTTGGCACTAAAATATTTACATATCGAGTGATTTTTTTAAAATAATTATTTCGCTTCACTGTCTTTATTTTTCAAGAACAAATTATTTTAATTTACGTACATTTACTCGATATGTACGATAAATAGCAGAAACTACTTTTCTAATAATTTAAATTCTCTTTAATCGGCCTAAATAAGTAAAAATACGCTGCAAATTTTTTTTTATCGGTGTAATGAATTTTCTTCAACTACTAACTAAACAATGACAATGAGAACTTGAACTTGGTTGCTCCTGCAGGAAAGAAAATTTATAAAAACTTTAGTTTAACAATTGAATTTTGGGGTGTATATTTCACTGTGAATTGCAGATATTTTGTAATTGTAATATTGCGTGTAATTAATTAAAAGCAGATAAAGTTACAAACTAAACTATGTGGGATTAAATAAAATTTAAGTATTATGTAAATAGAAGCTTTAATACAATAGTCAGTGCCGAAAACTACTATTTATACCTAATAATAACAATTACTGAAATTTCGACTCACTCGCTTTCCTAATTATCAGACTAGTGTTTTTCCCCTAACGAAATCTAATTATATAGTATCATTTTTATATGTCTACGTACAATTCATAAACCTTTTATAGATATTAAAAATTTGAATTTTCGTTAAAATTCTATCAAGAATATTTTCACACACAAGTTTTCAATCTTGTCTAGTAAAATTTTATATAAAAAAAACCTTGATGTCTATCTAGAATTTTTCGGATCACATCCGTTGTAATAAGCATAAATAAGTCTATCTATTT
The DNA here is from genome assembly GCA_001855655.1 of Leptopilina clavipes. Lineage (NCBI taxonomy): Eukaryota > Metazoa > Arthropoda > Insecta > Hymenoptera > Figitidae > Leptopilina > Leptopilina clavipes. Next base: position 39,996 of record JUFY01034786.1, read on the forward strand.
GAACGATTTAAAAGAATATAGAAATTGACATTTATAAAATTTCTAATGAAAATTGTTCTGCTTCCAGCTCTGTGAATTTTTTTGATTTCGTTAAAAAATTTTGGAAATCTGCTAAATTATCGTGCACTAGATGAGACTGCAAATTTATTCGAAAGTTCGAATTACAGTATGTAGATTTAAAAAAATACTATATATTTTTATAAAGTAATTTGTTTTACTGGAATTTATCCGGTAAAGAAGAGTATAGGTATTATACATAACACGTGCTCTTGAGCTGCGTACTTAGAAATTCATAACGACTTTACATGCTTTAATTTTTCATTGTAGAAAAATAACGAAGGCTTTTATTTTCTAGGGACTGTTAGGTGTTTATAAATTGTTCATGAAATTCGTCCTAAAGGGCTCAATATTTATATTTTTCTAAGTTTGTACGGTTTCAATTTTCTAGTGAAACGATATTAGCCAATGTTAGCTTTATAATAGGCCTTAAATTTAATAGAAGTCTTATACATTTAAGTATAGAAGTTAGTTGGACATTAGGTGAATAGGTACTCTATACTCTTTCAATATTAATAAATTCGATGAGATAATTTTCTATACTTTCGCGAAAGGTTATTTAATTTAATTTAATTTAAAGCAAATGAAATATATATTTTAATTGAAAATCAAGTGGAAATACAGAAGCAATATTTGTAATTTGACATTTATCTTTTTCATCTTTATTTTCAAATATTGGAAACTGCGAGTTATCTTGTGCAGTCGTTAAGCAGACTCAATAGAGATATTTGGAGCGACGACGAGTCATTTCTCAGTTTGCGAACTATTGTCTCGTTCAATGGAAGGTCTCAATTTGTTGTAGTAGTAGTAGTAGTAGTGGCGAACATAAGAGATCTATTAAGGTTTTCGGGCAAATCAAATGAAATTGTCATAATATGAACCGCCGGATCGTAGAAGGGCATATAGCCCATTTGAATTACATTGGCTATATGCCCTTCTACGATCCGGCGGTTCATATGATCCTAATAGACTCTTCTCACTCGCGTCAATACTCATGTAGGTCAAATTTCAAAAATGCAATTAGGCGATGCGCTCGAAACGTCTTTCTAATACCCGCAAAGTCTATATCTGCAGTCTGGAAATATCACCCCAAAGTTCATTCGAAAAATTTTATGAATTAAAAAGCTCGAAATGCTAGAGTACAGAAGGTCAGCTCATACAATATGAAGCTTTTCCTCAACAAGTATAACACGTTAATCTTGTTCACTATATTTGAAATTGGTTCTGGGTGAAAACTGTTTTTGGAATCGAAATAGCACTTTGCGAAAGACCTTTTGTTGCCAAGGGAGTTGATATCATTCGACAAAATATTAAAGTACCTTTCCTTTTTATCTGCCAAAACCAAAAGAAAGTCTAAAATTGAACGAAGCAGTCTTTTTTTATCTCAAAGCATCTAGTATTATTTATAGCATTGTAGTATCAAATTTTTATTTCAAATGATATTTGTTATTAACAAGACTGTCTTCTCACAAAAGAAAAGGTTATAGCAAATCTGTCATGATTATAGATATTATCAGCAAAGAACTGTATTTTATAAACCAAGCAAATTTTCTTATATATACAAAAGCTTTTCTTTTTTCGCAGAATATCCTTAAGATTTACAAATTTACTCTACTGGATGGAAAAATTATTCAGTGTCTCAAAAGTCTAGACACGGTCAAATATCTTGAAAGAAAGTCACAGATAAAATTATTTTTAAAAAAAGTTAGTTTCAATTATTTTTCTTTTTCAAAATATTTCTACGTGTTTAGACTTCTCCAAAACCTTAAGCTTTTGAAAAAGCTCTCAAATTAAAAAAAACAAAATTTCGAAAAATAATTAATGATTTACACTTTTTTTATGATAAAATAATTTTTCTCGCGATAAAACAACAGGTATATGTAAAAAAATTTACTCACATCACAGTTTTCCTCTGAATGAGTCAAAAAAAAAAAAAAAAAAAAAAAAAATCACGACTGAAAAAGAAACCGATTAAAAAGCTCGTTTCAGCCAGGTAGGAGCACCAAGTTAAGCGCTTTGATCCAGGTTCTGCAAACGCGTTGACAAACCCTCTCATGAGTAACACATACATACACGCAAACAAGGCTAATGTGTGTTGAGCAGAAATGGAGAAAACGAGGGAGGCATAGAATGTGTGAGCGGGAGATTAGTAATGATTAGGGCCTCCGCAAAGGCAGGTAAATAGCGTAATGAAAAGTGAGTCCGAGGTGCGCATGACGTTATTGTATTGTTAAACATTGTCCATAGATAATTGTTACTAATTATATTTATAATTACAAATAATAACGCAGAGGCGAAGGTTATAAGCAGGGACTGTGAAGGCACAAGAGGTGATTATTCATTATTGCGGCGCGATAATAGTTGACGATCGTCAACAAAAAATTCTGTAAATATTTAACAATCGTATTATGTATGTATATTTATATATGTATACGCGCGCATATGTATATAAACGCACATAATACAACAAAAATGTTTGTATGTACATTAAACGTGAATCGAGGTTTAGGGTCGACAAAAAAATACCTAAGAAAAAAAATTATGTACGTTGTGTGCATGTGTTTAAGGTATCCAATACGAAGATATAATCCATTTATTTCTCCAAACTCGACACATTTATATAAAAAAAATAAACTTGACATTCAAGCGCAAAAACTCTTTGAAAAATTTTTTTAAACTGCTTTATTTTGATTTAAAACTTGTTTTAGTTCATGTCAGTTAAAATAAAAGATGATTTTCTCCATATGGATTACCTTAAATGTGTATGTGTGTCGATACAAACGTTAATGGGCAAGAAATTGGATGTGAATCAAAACAAGAAAAAGCAAAGAAAGAAAAAGACGAGTAAAAAAAAATGATAAACGTAGATTTAGTTTTTTAGCAAAAACATTATAGATAAGGGAAGGAGTAAACGTTAATGGCGGTTATGTTCCCTAATTAAGGGAACGTAACGACCTGTTATTGCGGGCAAATCGCTTCGCATTGTGTACGAATGTATTTTACATTGATCGTATGTGGGTTACACGTGACACACACGTACAGCACACATTGATCGGTCCCTACAGTGACAAATAATGCAATTATTGCGTTATGGTTTTATTTATTATTTATTTTTAATTTAAATCGTAAAAGAAAAAAATCCTCGACATTTTTCTTCTTTTTCCTGTTTGGACAGCTCTATCTGCCTTTTATAAGAAATGATAAACAGTGTTGTTGGACCATTTCGAGTGATTAATAAAAAAAAGGAGGAAATAAGGCTGAGAGGAAGAAATATTATGAGATGAAGAGATATTAATAGTATAACAGATTAAAATATTTAGAGGGGAAAAGATATATTCACAGAGATGAGAGCACGTGAGTTTTTTTTTTCTTTTTTTTGCTCCTTTTCAACGATTTATCTATAAAGTAATAAGCTTTGTGATTTTCATATTTACAGCTTAAGGGCATCAAAGTAATCACGTGACCAATTATTTTCTTTCGGATTTTTACACTAATTGTTGTCTCTTGTTTACGAGTGTTTCTCTTGCCAGAGTGACAAATAATTTCATATGAAAAATCTTGTTGAAAATATTTGCTTTCAATTATAACTTGATGTCAAACCCTTAATGTTGTTATAATAAAATAATAATATAATAACAATATTAATAATAGTAATAAAAATAAAAATAATAATAAAAATAATAATAATAAGAAGAAGAAGAAAGAAAGAAAGAAAAATCAAGTTAAATAATATGTCCACAAAGCCTCCTGTGGACTATTTAGACTGTTAGATTAAGAAACAAATTAACAAAAAAATTTTAATTTTATTCAAGTAAATTGAATTGAAATAGAAAAATTAGGAAAACATTGGGAAAAGGTATGGTGCTATATGTAAAGAGAATTTAATTTCAAAAATTGAAAGAGGAGATAATTAAAGATTATGAATATATTAGAGTTTTGAAGTATGTTTAAGTTACATTTTTTTTCAATGGCTATATATAATGAACTTCACAATAGAAAAATGATTCCTTTCTCTTTTCCCTTTCTTGCTCTCCTGAGATGAGAACGCAAGTTTCTTAAGTTCGAGCTCTTTTGTCTCCATCATTTTAATCCAAAGCTGATTGTTACAGTTGAAGGAAGATTCTTAAGTTTATAACCCCACGCAGTTCCTCAAGTACTGGACACTGAAAGGGGGTTAAGCAAACAAGACTTCTAAATGGCAATGGAAAATTGTCACTCTAACAAGGAAAAAATATTATAACAATCAGAGAAAAAAGAAAAGAACTCTTGACACATCAGAGAAAATCTAAAAAGACATTACCATTTAATATGAAGTAAAAAAATTGTTTGTACAATTTGTATAAGAAGAAAAATTGAGCAAATAAGTGGCATACAAAAATTAAAGAAATATTTAAACAAAAGAAATTCAAGTATAAAGCAAAAAAATTGAATAATTTCAGTTTGAAAATAAAATTAGTAGATTTTTTCAAATAAAATCTGAACATGAAGTTTAGTTTTTTTGCGCAACAATTTCTTGAAAAAACTTCAATATAGGTATATAGTTTGAGTTATAAAAGCGAGACTAAATTCTCAGATTAAAATCAGATTCAATTCATTTTAAAAACCATAAAGATAAAAATGATAGTTACCATATATTGTAAAGCCAATAGAGTTTTTACAATTTTCTCGCATATTTGCTGCTTTTATGTTCTTCACTACCTCCCCACTTATCTATGCATCTGCAGCCGAGTTTTTTTTTCATGAATCAGGGATGAAAAATTCTTTTAAAAAATTGATTCTAAATTGAATCTAGAAGGGATTGATACACAAAGCATCAGTTAGTAAATAGTTTGCTACAATATCCGCAAAAATCATTTTTTTATCAGCTATTTCTTGATCTGAAATCATATTCTGAATTTAAAATTCAGTCGACATTTAGACTATGTACTGTAAATAGTATCTGAATATCGTCTACTGAAGAACCGAATCAGAATTGATCTTTTTGATTTAAATATATATCTAAATCTGATGAATTTATTCCTGTAAGTAAAGTTTTGGCCATTAGGGAATAGTTAAAACCTCGGGCTAAAAGACGTTTAAGATTGAAAGAATGAAAAAAAATAATATAAATTGTTCGTTAGAGAAAATAGTTATTTTTGCAATATCTGGTCAATATTTAGTGAAGGAAGTCTTAAAAACAGATTTGAAATCGTGAAATTCGCGAGGACATTGCGGAACACCTACGAATCGAAGTTAAGGGCTGAAAGAGAGATAGAGAGAGAAAATATGGAAAGGGGTTGGTTTTAGCCGAAAGAGAGGATGCTGGTAAGGAGTGAGAGAGTGAGAAAGTCAGAGGGGTTGTAGAGAGCAGAGTTAGAGTTGATGGGGAAGGGAGTGGGTGAGGAGGCAACATGCGAGAGAGAACGGCAGTACGTATTGATCTCACAAGTCGCCCGACACACCGTCCGCATGAAACAGGCCATATACTCCATCCTCATGTAGTACGTCTTCCCTGTTTTCGGTCACTTCTCCAAAGTGTAACATCTCCCTAGAGAGAAGGCGTCGAAGAGGGTTTTCTCAACCAATACTTCCGCCAAAGTGCCTCACCAATGCAGTTGTGCTTATCTTGATGCAACAAAACTACACAAGTTCAATTGGCACGTGAGCATCGCGCTCAAATTTCGGACAAACTATAATAATTCATTCTTTTTTTCCTCACTGGCACAAATTAAACTTGATATTGTCAAGTGGGGATTTTCCATTTTATTATATATCTATTACTGTTTAATAAGATGGAATTTCATTCGAGTCTGGACTGATGACTCGATTACAATTATTATCTTCATAATCTTTTATAATCCCCGTTGAGAATGTAATATTATATTCAGGTCAGATCTCTCGTATTCTAATTAGAAATATTACTTGGAACAGAAAACTTAATTCTTTTAATGGCGATTATTTCTAACACATAGTGCAAAATATTCAATATTGTATTATGCGAAATTAAAATTTTACAGCTTCATGATTGTTCCATTAGCATTCAATGACTGATTTGTTACTTAATTATGCATTCGTCATTTCATGGATGAATTATTGCTCACGATTATTATCGATTCGATGGAACGAAAATATTTGTACCATGAATCCTCGTTAATATCCAGTGTAGTTCAATTCACCCAAAATATACTTATATTGAAATATGTTCTTTTTACCTTTTTAATTCAAAGGGGGATTTTGTTTTTAAATAGGAAAAGAAATAATCATTGCATATTAAAATGATAGAAAAGTTCTTCTCAAAATAGTAAAATTGAACCGAGATTTACTTTCGATGGGATTTGATTTCGTCGTGTTTATATAATACTAAATCAGGCATTGTCTAGTTTTGAATCTCTGCCAGTCTTTCTTTTGGCAACTTGCAATTGGTTACAAATGAGCTCAGTTTGATTAGCTGACTTTCATCTTCTATAATCTCATAACGTTTAAGGATTTGTAAAAAGCTCGAATAATCGAGTAGATTTTTTCAAGCAAGTGTAGTCGAGTATCGAGAATTTTAATTTTAAGAACTCGAGTTCTTAAAATCCTTTAGAAATCCTTTTTAGAAAAAAATTTAATTTGTATGTAAAAGTGCTTCAATAGAATTATTTGAAAAAAAGTTGGTTTTTTTTAAATATTCACATTGCAGCTGACACAATATTCAGAGATAAAATAAGTTATATATTTATAAACTTTAATCCCGCAGCTGAAGTGAAATTCCGGTCACACCTTTGCATATTCGCACATTTGCAATTACTTTTTTTTTCGTAAGCGTGAGTAGATGAAATATAAGTTCTGAAATGGGTGAAATATACGAGACAGGAGCTTTTGGCCCTCTGCGTTGCAAGTTTACTTTATTTTCAAGTGTAGGTCGGATTTGAAAGTATTTCCCGCGTATATACGAGCAGGTCGACGTAAAATTCAATTTCACGCACCGCGGCTCTCATGATGTGGTCTGTCCTTTCGTCATGATGCAATACACACACACATACACAGTTCAAAATATCACAAATTGTGAAATATCTGCCTCACCTGTAGGTGAAGCATATCTGTCGCAGGTTGGAAATTATATCCATTTTCAAAAAGAAGATAAAAAATTTGCAAAATAAATATTTCTCAAAATTTTGCATTGAAAGAATAAATGAAAGAATTTCTGAATAATTTTAGAATTCTCTGTCGAATCAATTCTTAAAAATATTTCTTGAAAGAAGATAGAATTTTCTTGATTGGTTGCCATTGATTCTGACGTTTTGAAACAAGTGTCACTGCCTTACATTAGCGACAGCAAAGATCCGTGCTATATAGAAACAAGGCCTTAGATATAGTAACAAACAAGAAACATAATTAGGAGATAAGTTGTTATCGTTAACATAATTAGATGATGAAAATGGATGTTAAAATATTGTAAATTTAGAGATTAATTATTGTCGAAACACTCACGCATTATTGTTCTGCGTGCTTATAACAATAAAATGCTTGTCGCAACTATAGTTACTGTTTTTAAAGTGGAGTCAATGGAAAAAAAAGTTCATTACTGGCAGAGAATTTTATCTCCAAATTTTCAGTTAGGAGAGATGATTTTTTTCTGATATTCAAACAATGAAAATTGATTTAAAAAATGGTACAATCGACTTTTCGAAAATACAAATAATTAAGCTACGATATTGATCCTGTAATATTTAATCAATTAACTGTGACTTATTGACTCACAAAAAAAAGCTTTTAAAATAGCATTATTAAGTAGTTTGAAGAGTTTCTAAAAGTTGGTTTGTAATGAAGTTCTACTGCATAGTGAAAGAGAATTAGTCGAGTAAATATTTCTTTTGTTCGATACGTTTACTTCTGCGATGAAACAATAGACAATTCCACTGGCTTCAAGTCCAAGTGAATTTTTCTTTGTCTTCAATGAGAGTTTTTCTTCGAGAAGAGTGAAGAGTTAGCGTTTCCATTTGCAGTGAAGGCAAAGGAAAAGAGGAAAGGAAAAAAATAGAGAAAGGAGAAAATGAAAAAAAAGAGGAAAACAAGAGTAGAGGAATAACGAGAATAGGAAAAGTAATGAAATGAGAAAAAAAGAATCGAAACGAGTTCAAGAAGGGGAATAAGAAAGGAAAAAAAGAAATGAGAGAAAGAGGGAGAGAATTCGTAGAGCGAGAAAAATGGCAGAATATGCGATAGGAAATTTGGATGAGATCCGTAAAGCGTCGAAGACTTCGAAAATAATCCATCGCCCGTCTAACTTGACCTCGATCTGCCTGTCGTCAGGTTTCTTCCTTCCTCAATTCGTCGAACCCAATCGATGGTCCGAGAAATTTTTCCACGTGCAAGCCAGACGAATAGGAGAATTTTATAAAATGTTGACAAGACCTCATCCCTTCTGCTCCAACAAATTTCTATCTCCCATCCAACTATAAGAATGTTGCCAATTCTTCCCGAGTTACAACATTTTTTTTTAAATCGGATTTTAACTTCAGGAAATTTTTTCATGCTTTCACAACATTCTACACGGATTTTTTTTTTTGTAAAAATGATTTTAAAAAAACTTTTCTAGTCATGATTCGCATAATGCTTAAAATTGTGGAATAATGCAATTTTTCCACTATTTCAAATCATAAATAAAAAAATTTTCCAATTTCTTTCCTTATATAATTGTTCTCTAAAACATTATATGAGGATTTTTTTTCTGTGAATCTCAAAAAGACAATAAAAGCAGTCTCGTTAAAAAGAAACAATGGAAAAACGTATCAAAGCCACTTTATTGGTTGAGACAACGGATCGAAGTTCGTGCATTGTTTCACGTCACTACTTACTTTCGTGAAAGTACCCTGCAATTTTATTGGCTCACTTTCCTAATGATCCTCTTGAATCCTCAACACGGATTTCACAATTTTCATTCAATTTATTAATTTTCCTGAGTCTAGCTATTCGTGAAATGTTTACGTAAAGTTGGATAATTTATTTTTAAATGTCGATTGGCAATGGGACGAAAACATCTGAATTTTTAATTTGAATGTATTATTCAATTCTTTTAATAGAAAAATCTCAAACCATTTCATCAAAGAAAATGATGAAAAAATTTGCGCAGTAAAAGGGAGAAAGAAAAAAAAGGGATGAAGCATTTTATTTTCGAAGATGCATATTATTCTTATGATTTTCAAGTCTAATTTTAAAGTTTTTTTTTTGTCATTTTTTCAAGCAAAACTCTTAGAATTAAGATGAATGAAAAAGAAAATTCGTTCTGCTTGGATTAGATGGGATCCACCGGAAAATTAAAACTCCCAACGACCAAGAACCTTCTCGCGTTGATTCCCCAATGCACCATTTTCCATTGACTTTCTTCTTTTTCACTTATCTTTTATTTTTGTATCTCTCTTTCTCTCTTCCTTTTAATTATTTTTATTTAATTAGCATTTTTATTTGTGAAACCACTTGTTGTACAAAAGAAATACACTATTTGTGAGGTCATTATAAATTCCATAAATTTCTCTTTCGCTTAATATTAATTGAAGAAGAAAATATAGTAGAGCTACTACTGACTGACGAGACAAGAGGAGATTCTAGCCTCGTTTAGTGATATTATTTCTTATATAAATGGAAAATTAATTAAATTTAGAGAAAAATGTAATATTTACAAACGTGACGGCACTTTCATATTTTTTTTTCTTTGAGAATTATGAGGTTGAAAGTTTTCAATGCTCAACGTTGACTCTAGTAATTACAGCATTCAAAGTTTTTTTTAGAATAATCTTTCATTTCAGTTACAGTACTTCTCAAACATGTAATTTTGCAATGAGGAAGAAATTTACTGAACGCACGTATAAAAACTCAAAAATAACAAAATTTAATTTTTCAATGACTCATCTAATTAGCACTAATTAGCAAATTTTTTATGTTTATATTAGAAAAAAAATAGAAATCTCTTTAATTTTTATATGAAATATGATGAACACTTTGTAGTATGACTATATTTCCTTCGATTTTGTAATAAAACTAAAGAGAAAATTTAATTAAAGTTACCGTCGCTGGACAAGAATAATTAAAAGTGTAAGAAAAAAATATTTCAAGAAAAAATGCCGAATCTAATTTAAAAGTTCAATTAATCATATTATAAATTTAAAAAGGGAATAAAATATTTTTTTTTGAATTTGCCTAATTAAAGAAATTTAAAAATGTGATAATTAAACTGATGATTCATTTTCTGTAAAAATGGATCATTTAAAATAACATCAATGACAAATTTAATAAACATTCTTATGGCTAAATAAATCTTAATAATCATAAATAGAACAATTTTAACCCTCCATTTATTTTGCATTATTTGTAGCAAGAATTTAAAGAATATTTTTATAATGTTTTTGTATGTAAATGTAGCTTCTAGCTAAATATTTTTATGTTGTTAAAAAAAAAGAAATAGATTTGTTAAATGAAAATGTTGAAAAGTTGAGTAATAGAATCCGTGGTAAAATATGTAGATATTTTAGATATCTTTTTTTTAGATGATAAGAATTTTTCTGAGATTTAAAATCTCTGCGCTTGAAATTCCCATGTGTCTGCTGATGATTATGGGATCTTGGCTGCAATCTTGAAAACGAACGTCCTCTTTAATACAGACTCTTGAAAGTCATAGTTTCATGTCTAAGCTCATAAATGTTATGTACTCAACGATATTCACTGGCGTCGTCTGGGGGGATGAAAGTGGCGGTTCTCTCAAATAGAGGGAAAAGGAGAATATGAGATGTATATGATGGGCAAAAAGATGACAACGTCAAAAAAGAGCCAAATTTTTTTTTCTGAATATGATTTATCCGGTAGAAAAAAAAGAGGAATTCGAATTTCAAATAATAGGATAATTAATTTTATATAATACTCTAATTACTATAATAGTTTTGAAAAAGCACCGCCTTTCCTCACTCGAGGAAGCTCTAACTCTAGAGGCTGTGGAATAAAGAATCGTGTTGGACAATTTTTATAAATCGGCTATTCTGTGCTTCATTTACAAAAAGAAACCATTTTCTTTCATTTTGAAGATATATATTCACTTTAAAAGCAGATGTCTTGTGCTTTCAATTTAAAAAAGAAAACTGACAGTCCATTTAACTAAAACCCTTTCTTTTCTTTAGAATTTTTAATTTCTTTTATATTTTAAAACTACGATATTATAAAATTTTCTAAAAATGTCAATACAATTCTCATAATTGTTATTTTCCAAACTATTGTAATTTAATGGAGAAATAGAAAAATTTCTTTATTTAAATTAAGCATGGAATTCCGCTAATGTTGACGACCAAATTCAAAAGTAGATTTTCCGTCCTTGTCAAGATTAAAATTGATTTCCAAATTGTTGTGTCGTCATAAGTATCTATTTTAACCTTTCCTTGTAGCTATATATAAGTGTATATAAATATAAAATAATAATAATAATAATAATAATAAAATACGCAGAAAAGCACAAAAGCCTATTACTTTTTGACATATTATGTATAGCGGTATATATGAAAAGGAGCAACTATCCAGTGAACATCAAATTACAGAAAAAAAAGATGATGAGCACCAATTTTTTGCATCAAAATCTATATATTAGTGAATCGTTCATTTATTGGCCTAACTAAACATAAAAGCGTCTATTTTAAATAATTTAAATTCAAAGGTGTTACACCAAAGAGAGATGGATTGTTGTAAGAAGGTGTTTGCTGAGTAGAATAATAAAAAATGAAACGTGCTTGCGGCATGCTTGTTCAGTAGAGCGTTTCAAGTCTTTCATTGTAAGAAGAATTTTTTCACAAATATATATATATATTATATATATAAATATATATCTCATATAGCGGTGGTATATAATAATAGTGACAAAACTAATAATAATCTTTATATGTGCGTGCGTACTTGTGCGTGTGTGTACGCGTGTGGGTGAATGTGTGTGGCAGCACTGCCGGAAACATTATATATATTGAGGTTTGCGCATATTATATATATATATAGGTATTACCAAATTGAAAGGACTGCGAAACAATATACGTGCAAGAAAAACAAGTTTAAAGGCTTGTGTGACAATTTTTCAAATGTTTATGGCAAAGTCGCGATTTGTCGGCCGTTCAGCGTACACGCGGTCTTGTTTAGAGGCCCGGATCATCGTCCAAGTTTCAACATTTTACCCTGGGGATTCGCAAGCACCATTTTTTCTTTTAAAACATAAATAAATAAACAAACAAACAAAAAAGAAAGGAAAAAAAAACACACAAACACACACAACCCCCGTTGGCGCGTGAACTGAAAGAGCTCAAACAAGTTTCTCGTGTTAAAAACGAATACACTCTTTTCCAACTTAGATTATGAAATAGTGCCGTGGCGGTGCAAAGCCTCGCCGCTGTTTAGAAGACTTAAAAGTAGATTAATTAGTATTTTGCTGCTGTGTAGCGAAATGCGAAACGAGACACTTTTTCAATCCTAAAAAGATTACATACTTTCATAGCTAGATGAAACTAGTTTCTTAAGTAAAGAGCAACGTTCAAGCGTGCATAAAAAAGAAAGGGTTTCACCACCTTTCTTTATTATTAAAGATTATTCAACTTTTTTCACATTTTTTTTCTTTTTTTTTCATTTTACGTTGGCTTCATTATTTAACAATTTTATTTCGTCAGTGTGAAAGAAATTTTTCAAAATTCAAATTTACATTTCTTTAGAAAAATCTATGTTTTGTGTAATTTAAATACTGAAAATAAGTATATAATTCTATGCAAAATTAAATGAAAACGTCTAGGACAGCGAAAATTGAGGTCTCTGAAGTTAGCGTCGACGCTCAGCGTCGAAAAATATTTTTTGGGGTTTTTGGAGATGAAAAATGTCGCT
>JUFY01034788.1:5584-21248 GCA_001855655.1 Leptopilina clavipes
AAATTTGAATTAGTGTCACTTTTTGCTTTTGAATTAGTTAAAATTTACTAATAAATAGTAAACAAAATTTTTTCTACTAATTTATTAGTAAAATTTAACTAATTCGAAAGCAAAAAGTGAGTCACTAATTCAAATAAGGTTAAAATTTTTACTAATTCAAATTTAGAGAGTGCAATTGAAGATTTACGTTCTAAATTTATTTGGGAATACAATTAATTGAAGCTATTATATATTGTTATTCATCTTCCTTTCATATTGTCTTTTACCACGAGTTTTCTCCTGGTTCCTGCGAGTCAGTAATAGTCTCTATTTCTCTTTCTCTCTCCCTCTTTCGCTCGCTCGACTCCATTTATACTTCCGACAGCATCCATGCGTAAGATTCAAGCAGTGAGCTATGAATAGAAGTCACATTTACATTCGTGACATTGGCAATGACAGTAGCAATGCAATGACAAATGTCGAGGCATAATTGTTCACTTTCGATTGATGTGTGTACGCAGAGATTCTATTTCTATGGTGTAGAGCGTAGATTAGAGAATTTTCTTCATTATCGTCGCGAAAGATCAACTTTATATAGACCTACTCATAATATTATCGTCTATATATTGTAATAAAAGACATAATGATGGGAAAAAAAACAGCTTTCTCCCATCACTTTCCCACGTGATTCTTTCTCACTTTTATTATATACTGTAGATGATTCGCACCCCTGCTATAAACTCGTACTTATGGAAACGCCTACTTCCGATTGGATTTTATATCAAACTCAGTGTGTAGGTTGGAAAGTGCATTAAAGTGCATCGATCAACAAGAAACGATTAGTCTTATATTCAAGATTCGCCATATTCACTTCCTTGACCAAAAAATAATCAAAGAAAATTTAATTTTTTTTTTGTTTACTTTGGATTTTCTTTTTTTTTTTTTTTGTTAACTTTAATATCAAAATTATTAAGCTTTCGAAATTACAATAACACTTCTTTATCTTTCTCTGATTTTTCTTTATTCTTATTTCTATACTTAGACAATTATTATTTTTATTATTTATTAAAATATAAATATTTATTATTATTTTTATTATTTATTATGATTTTTTAAATTTTTACTAAATTTGGATTTAGAGAGTTATTTTTTTTTTTATGTGGAATAATTAAATACCTCGTTGATAAATTTGATACATTAATGAATGTTTATGAAATTTAATTAATTTACTAATTTACTGAGCAAGTATTTAAAAAGTGATGATTCAGAAATTTTTTTCCGTCTAGAAAACAAAGCTGGTATGAAATATCAGTTCATATCAGTTCCAAGATCCGTTGTCCTGAAACTGATACAGCCATTTAGCAAATAGCTTTTATACTTTTTTTCTCCCTAGATCGATAATAATATTTTTAAACAAAATTCTGTAATTCCATTTTCACTTTCACTGTTTTTTTTTTTACTACTCAAAAGAAACAGTTTTCTAATAATTATTATTTCATGATGAAATTCTTTTTCTTCTTCTTCTATTACTTTTTTCCTGTTTTTCTATTATCTTTTCTTCTTTTACCATTTTACAACTCACTCTTTTTTGTCCCAAAAAAGAAAGAAAATGGTTTTAATTAATTTTTTCCTCTTTACGTTATTTATTTCCGTTGATACGAAATTTTTTTAATTACTCAAGCTTGTGGTCCTGAAAGAAATGTACGAGAGGCGCCACTCTTGAGGGTTTTTTCTTCTTCTTCTTCTTCTTCTTTTTTTAAGTTTTAATTGAGTCTAGACTCTGGAGAAAAATGACCTCAGTCCGATGATTCATCGAATAACTTTCTTTCGCAATAGTTTGCATTCAAGGCACACTAAGTGATTAAAATGTATATACAGATTTTATTCGCGATTCTTCATTTATCGGATGAAAATAATGTCGAAAGGAAAGATTTAAGTTGAGTGGATTTCATTTATCCTTGGCCTCTTAAAGATATTGACCAACGGATGATTTTATCGTTATTTATCTAGTTTCTTTCTACAGTTCCTTTATAAAATCAGTATATATAAAATGGCAGAGAGAGAGAGAGGGGGGAGTGTAATAAATTAGAAACTAGTTTTAGATTTTACAAGGATAGAATATGTTAACTTCCAACTGTAGGGATGAGTCTATATAGATTGGATTTATTTTTATCAAAAGTGCATCGAACCAACTTCCTGTTCCGAATTTGTATTTCTGACAGTGAAAAATCGTGTTTTTCTAAATATAAAGTGGTGTTTACTTTTTGAAGAATTACTCGATGATGTCTTTTTCGCTTCATGTATTTTTGGAGTTACTTTTATACACCTACAGTGTTGACTGACTTGGCTACACTCTTCGTTGAGCTACTTGGTATTTTGGAGAGATTTGTGATTCCAGTTGATGGGACTACATTTGAAAATGGAAACAAGATGTTTTAGTTCTCTGACTCACGCTCTTTTCTTCTCCCTCAAAATCTTTCCATTAATTTATCATTGTTTTTTGTAAAAATATTCATTCAGTTGCTTTAGTCTATATGGACTATTTGTGTATTTGGTATTTTACTATTTTTCTCATATTCACTGTTGAACATCTTTTGCTTAATTATATCAAAGTAATGATTTAAATGATCACTTTGATATGCCCTTAATGATACAATGTAACGTCATCGATGGAATTATTATAAACGTCTTATATATGACACTAAATCTTCTGGTTTTACGATATTTTTTCTTCTCTTTTTTTCTAGACATAAAAAAGGAGATTTGTTTTCTCTGGGGACAAATACGTTTTGTATGATTTCTAAACAGTCATGGTGCTATTAATTCCACTCGGTCACTTTTCAAGTGTCGAGTCATACGTAGTTTCGCCTAATTGCACATTAGAAACCGGAATAATGTTATTACAACACCTTGCAGACGTAACTTGTAAAGGAACAAACGCGCGAAACGGAGCGGAAAAAAAATTCTAATCTATAACTATAACTGGTCCAGATAAAAAGATGCTGATAATAATTCTATCGTTTGCAAATGACATTATAATGTATTAAGTCTGTACAATTCAGAAAGTGTTTCGTAATAATGTCTCTTATCTTTTCCGCGACATTATTGCCGAACCGGAAGTTTTCATTAGAAATAGATATCATTATCATTAGAATCGTTAATTAGAATTACAATTAATTAAAGGTTATTATATTTTTGTAACTGTTTTTATAAATACTTTTTTGTAACTACTTTTTGTGATTACTTTTTTGTAACTACTTTTTGTAAATACTTTTTTGTAACTACTTTTTTGTACTCTCTAAATGTGAATTAGTAAGAATTTTAACTAATTTGAATTAGTGACTCACTTTTTGCTTTTGAATTAGTTAAAATTTACTCATAAATTAGTAGAAAAATTTTTTTTTACTATTAGTAAAATTTAACTAATTCGAAAGCAAAAAGTGAGTCACTAATTCAAATTAGTTAAAATTTTTACTAATTCAAATTTAGAGAGTAACTACTTTTTTGTAATTATTTTTTGTAACTAGTAAATTTTGTTCCTGAAGTTTTCTTTGCGTTTCAAACTTCCTTGTGACATTAATTGTAAAATGTAAAGTAATGCAAATTATCTGTCTGCACCACGTGACACTTTTTAAATTTATTGCCATTGTACTCGGAAGTAGTCTGTTGTCTTGTTTTCTTGCAAAAAAAAAAATTTGTAGTAATAATTTTTTTGACTTGTTTTTTTTTGTTTTAATGTTGGGCTTGTTTTGACCCTGAAAGAGACGCGCAAACATGAAAAGTAACACATTGGGTGGTACACCGAGTGAGTTGAACTGGTACCACTCCCATTGCCTTCCTCGTTCATTCTTCGAAGCGGATGTTGAGTCGTACAGCAAGCCATTCATTTTTACAATATACGATATATACCTACGAACCGTTTGCAATTGACATGACAGAGTTGCGCACATGAGTGCGTTATACATTTGGTACACCTTTATATATACACGATTTTATATTAGACGTATATCAAAAGTAGAAATATATATATATATATTTGCGATACGTACAGGTATCGGACAAACTTCTCGAGGGGAATTGTTCATGCGTGTCTGTAACGAAAACCTTCATAATGAAAACTCTTGCATCACTGAATTCAGTTTCAGTTTCAATTTTAAATAAATAATCAAGGAATAGCTTTGACACGAACTTATATCATTATATAAGCTCGGGACGAGAGTTTATGAAGCCTCTAGTGATAGAGTATTAATTAATAATATAAAAGGAGAAAAAATGGAGAAATTATTGCTATTAAACGCAAGAGTTTATTTCTCGATTATGTGATATGGCAAATTATTAATGGAGATTGTGAGACTTGTTCCAAAATTGTTATTTGTTTATAGAATTTTTTTTTCTTTTTTGCATCTAAAGATGCGAGAATTAGTATTTAACTCGAGGTGAAAGACTTTTGAAAATGTGTTCTAAAGTTTATAAGGCGACAAATTTCTTTTTCAAATTAGTTTCTAGTAAAGTGAATACAAGTTATTTATAACGCTTTTACTTTGTTAACCATGTAAACGTTATTGGCAATAATTTTTTACGATTCTAGTCGCAATTTATGCATATTGAAACTTATTTACTAGCAATTACTGTAATTACCGTTACAGTTAAATTTAAAATTTTAAATTTATTAATTACACTTGAAGTATTTGATTACTATAATTCTTTTTTTAATTTTAAATAGTTGTAAATTTTTATAGAGTTTATTTCAACTCGTTAGGGTTTGCAAATCACGCACAACAATCACGTGTAGAATCCAATGAACCTGATGGTGATAAATGAAAAATTACTTCCCAAATGGCAAACACAGTCATAGATTCTTAAATACACTTCCGGTATAGAGAGTCAGTATCACACTTTGGAGTTTGGATTTCGATTCTCTCTTTCAACGTTTCACTTCTTAATTGGTAGATCGTTCAGATTGAATATATAGCGAGAGAAGACTTAATTCAACAAATGAAATTAATATATGAATGAAAAATGACTTTGCTTTCTTCTTAATTAAGGTGTTCTCGTGATTAACTCACTGGTAATAAATCATTTTTTACTTTCTTGGAATTCTTTTATCTATTATTCATTATAGACTTAGCAAAGAAAAGAGGAATGTAAAAAATTTTTTAAACGTATACATGTATATTGAGATATGAAAATAAAAATATCAGTGAATATTTTAACGGAATATCGACATACAACTGAAGACATTAAAGTTTTAGTAAAACATGAAAAAAAAAGGACATATTTTTTCCTCTACGCAGTGAAAAGTTAATTTTATGGGAGAACTAATTTTATACACTCGTTGTCGACGTAATTTTCCAAGTTTGAAAAAAAAGCGCCCGCATACCGTAACTCTATCGAAGAAACAAGTTTCACCTCCTTGCCGCATGCTTTTTATTTCTGCGCGAGAGTGAAACTGAGTCTGCCGGGAGTCAGTTAACTTTACCGATAACGCTCTTCTGTAACCTACATTCCATACTTTTTACCTCATTTTTAGTTCTGTCAAGTCTGCGCGAATTTATTGTTTTTTTCTTCTCGAGATGAATATATGGGTCGCTTCCGTTAATTATGGATCATTTGATATTCGCGAGACGCGACAACTTTTGAGGTCTTTAACCTCACGCAGTGTCTGGGCATTTCTCCTATTGTTATTTCTCCTATATCAGTGAAAAAACATTTTCTATCATCATTTATCATTTAAAAAAAGGACAATTGATATTATTAATTGAAGCTTTTCTATATTAAGAGTAATCTCAATTGAAGATAAATTTTCGTTCGGAATGTTTTGTCGACATTAGTTTCAAATTTCAATTAATTTTAATTGATGCATTAAAAATTTACTTGGGGTAAATAATTATTTGAATCGAGTAAAAGTTTATCAGTTCTGGATTTTTTTTAATATTCAGAATAATAATAATAAACGTAGGATAATGCAGCTTCCAACTAATTATTCGTTTCTTGGTTTATTGTCTCATTGAATTGGTTTTTTGCAGGTGGTTCCGCTTGCAGGGATTTAATTTGAAAGCAATCGCGAGCTGATCGTCAGTAGTTTGAACTTCCTCGAAGAAAGTCCTTTTCAGTAGATCGCACGCGAGGTATCGCTTAGCTTTATATATACTATTTTCGTCCGTTATATCATGGGTTTAAAACTGTAAATTTTGCAGTGAGACGATACACACAACACACGTACAGTGTGTGCTTGGCAATTAATTTGCCACATTATTCGCGCACTTATTCACAAAAGGGAGTAAAGTGGACTTTGCAATTGCTTTCACGTTCCCATACAGAAGCATGTGGATCGTGGTATTTTTCTTTTCCCCTCGCATTTATAAAACATTATTGCCCTTTTCTATATCTTCATGATGATAATTTTTATACTCTTCTTCTTGTGTATAAAGATTTGTATTTATAATCTTCTTGTAGATTAGAAAGTATTCTATTGAAAAATAATTTTTCTTGAATATATTTTTAAGATCGTGCAATAAATTATGTTTTATTGGACTCACAACTCTGATGGGTATAATGTTTTCCATGAGAGAGCGTATATTATAGGCATGTATGGAATCGATTGTTTTCTAATCGAGAGGTTTGACAAAAGTGAGAAAGTTACGTTATTAAAGAGTCTGCGGTTATAGCTACTATTCGATACCTGTTATAAGCCTTTGGAACGCTATTTTATAATGATTGCTTCTATAACAAATTGAATGGTTTCTGCTGTATCATCTTCTCTCTACCTGAATAGAAATTTTTCAATGCTGCGTTCCTTTGGATTCGTTGACCTTCACAGAATTATAGAAGCATGAAAGTGGTTTGCATAAAAACGAAATTTAGAATAGTTTTATGCTACAGATATTTGCAACAACAAAAAAAACAAAAAAAAAACAATGACTAAGAATTATTAACAATAAAATTGATGAATTTTTTTCGGTTGGTTAAAAATACGGAAACTATTCTTTCTTTCATCCATTCATTTATTTCTTTTTGTTTTCTTTATTATAATTAAAATGTTTTTTTTTTATTTATTTATTTTTATTTGTTTATTTTTTTTTAATTAAAAAATTTTAATTACTGTTTGTTAATCAAGTTATTATTGCTCGTTAAATTGTAACTAATATTAGCGATTTATTTTTTGATAAGGAAGGATTTTTTTACGCTTCGTTTTCTTCTTGATAATATAGGAATTTGTCGTTTTATTAAAAAGAAAAATTAATACAATGCTTTTATTCACAAGAGGCACATGGTTTGCTGGATTTTTCAACCTTGAAACTTTTCGTAATGCGTCATTATTTTTAAATGGAAATATGGTAAAAAGTCGTTAAAGATTTAAGAACAAGTGATTCTTTATATTTAAAAGTTTATGCGACATTAACGTTCAATCCATCCAAAGGGGATGTGTTTTTCAAACTATCATATTTCGTGAACTGCAGTATCTATTTACATATAGCTTCGGAATGTAACTTGAGCTATTACATCCTGCATGCCTGATATGTAAAAAATTGCATTTGCGCTTTTTTGTCAAAGTAGCAAATTTTTTCCCGATGAGATTCTTCTTTTACTCGATTCTTGTTCTTCATAAATATTCGAATTGTTTATTAGTAAATAATAATCCATAATATTCTATAATAATAATTATTATAATCATTATAATTATTTATTATTAACAATAATAAAAATGAAAATAATAATAATAATTATTATTATTATTATTATTTTCATTTTTATTATTTTTATGTTTGCTATTGTTAGAATATTACTGTAATAGTAATAAAAGTAAAATAAATATAATTTAAAGATACGGAGTTCTAAATTGAGTCTAAAGTAAATTGATTAATAACCATCAAGAAATATGAGAAAGTGACAAAGTTATTAACTATCGCATTTTTGTGAAAAGAATTTACTTTCTAAATAGATTTATATGTACACACATTTGTGGAATTCTCATATTGTAAAGATGAAGTTTCTTGACCTAAAATCAAAGCATGTTTACTTTCTTATCATATTTAGCACACATTTTATCTTTTGTCGACTGTCATGAATTTTTAATTTGTAGTTACAGTATAACTATTCTTGTAAAAAAGACGAATTCTGTTATGTAATTAAGTAATTATAAATAAAATGATTATGTAATTTTATTAATCGTGTAATGCAAGTTACATCTGTGAAATATTATGATTTGTGCACATTTGATTTGTTACTCTGGAGATAGAATTTAAATTTTAAAATAATACATTTAGATTAATTTAATAAATTAATATCATTAAATACTAAAGAAAAATATTTATTTGAATAAAAAATGTCTGTAAAATTTTAATAATAATGTTATTTAATTTTATTTATTAATGACATTTTTTGGTCAAGTAAATTAAAATGAACTTTGTACACGCATAGAAAGAGTTCGCTGTCACAGCGAACTTTTAGCTGCCACAGCGAACTATGTTCGTTAAAATAGGGATAGCTAACAAATTCGCTGCGAGTGCGAAGAAGTTAGCTGTGGTAGCGAACTTACATAAATTTTTTCTAAAGTTGGTTCTCACAGCAAACTTTTTCGCACTCACAGCGAAGTTTTAGCTGTGGCATCTAACTTTATTATATTTGACAACAAACATTTGTTAGCACCTGCAGATATTTCCTTTTTTTCCGTGTACAATACAGTTGTAATTTTTGAAAAAAGGGACAATAATTCTGATATACATAAATGATAATAAATCAATTGACTCGTTAGAATTCTATGAAAGATCCCCACAAGGCGATAATGCACTCATTAGAGATCTTCGTTAAGCTAATTAAGAAGGCGATAAGTCGATTTATTATACTTTTATAATCTTGAGTCTATTTATCGTTTTTACATATATAGAGCACATAAAACCATTCTACTTAAGTAGCTATATGGAAAATATTTTTTAATTAATAGAAAATTAATATATAGTTAAAAGAAATAAAACACAGAAATTTAAAGTCATACATTCTCTCGACATTCTTTTCTTTAAATTTGAATTTAGTTGAAAATAACTAATTTGATAGCAAAAAGTCAGTCAATTATTTAAATAGTAATATTTATAGTAATTTATTGTTAGTTAAAAATAACTAATTATTAATTAAAGTTACTTTCAAGTTATGTTAAATCAAAATAATTGAAATTTCTAGTAATTCAATTATTGTCAAATTTGACTATTTTTTTCGTTATTTTTTACTAATTGCTAAAACAAAAAGTCAGACAATTTTTAACTAATTCAGATTTAGAGAGTTTAAAAATTTTGTTTCAATTCGTGGAATTATTTTTATCACTCTCTAAATGTGAATTAGTAAGAATTTTAACTAATTTGAATTAGTGACTCACTTTTTGATTTCGAATTAGTTAAATTTTACTAATAAATAGTAAAAAAAAATTTTTCTACTAATTTATTAGTAAATTTTAACTAATTCAAAAGCAAAAAGTGAGTCACTAATTCAAATTAGTTAAAATTTTTACTAATTCAAATTTAGAGAGCATTAATAAAACGATTATATATTTTAAAGAATATTCAATTAAATTTTTAATGAGTTTAAATGATAAAAACTTTGAATTAAAATTTATAAAATTCGGGTGAATGTCGCGGAAACGTAAATTTTAATTATCTGGTTTCAATAAATTTCTGTTAGCTTTGTTATTAAAGAGAGAATTTTTGTTTAATGTTTAAAGTGATCGATGAAATATGAGGATATTTTGATCGGTTTATATCATTTCTGTATTATCTCATCATATAAGGATTACTATTCATCCTTTTTAAATCCACTGACCTCCTTTCTTTTTCCGTCAATAATCCCATATTGACGGGACTTATCGAGGAAATATATGATTGCCGATGCCAATTGTATGTTCAAGCAAAAGAAATAAAGAATTTTCAAATGCCGTTCTATGAAAACCTTTTGAAACATAAATCACTTAGAAATAAGTAATCGTGCACAGCTGACAATGAGAAGCTACGAGTGTCTTTACTCGCTGGAACAATGCTTGCACTTGTAACAAATTTTTATACATATGGAAAAGTTTTACATATTAGGAGAAAAAAATACAAGTGATTGCAAATCAAAATAAAGTTATTATTTGCTTCGAAAATTTTATAATTGTAACTTCAATTAACTTTTAGTTTCACCGTAATTTTATTTACTCGTCTGATGGGAAAAGGATGAATGAAACAAAAATTACTAATTTATTCTGACCCAAAAAAAATGTTTAAGTTGATGTTTGCATCTGGCAAGTGGCAAAATATACATCTGGCATTGTAGTGTAAAACTTTCACGAAATACACAATAGTAGAAAATGAATTCTAATTGACCTCAAATGCAATAATTTTCTCCACAGACTATGCTACTTTTAAAAGATATATATATACAAGAAATGTGTTCGACAATCTACACATGTACTTTCTTCAAGGAAGACGAGAATTCTTAACATGCGAATTAGCAGTTATTGAAAAAAAATGAAATTACCACCTGTACGCATTTTGTGAAATATATATCATATAAACGAGTCATGAGTTTATAATATTGTGTATCAATTTTTTCAAGGCTGAAGAGAACACCACATCATGTACATAATGCACTGTTGTGAATTTATACGCAGTAACCAACATTTTTCGCATCAAGAGGCCTATCACGTAATTATGAAATTAACGACAGTATATAGTTGACTGTCAGTTATTATTTCGAAATTGCATTTGCAAGGTCATCACATTTCCACCCATTAAATCGAATCAAAAAAAATTTTATCCGTCGATTTACATTTTTGCTCGAAATTTATTGAAACTGAGTAAAAATATCGAAGTACGTTATAGACATTATATGTATTATTATTTGCAGCCGTAAATTATTTATTATTATTTCCATTGCTTACCTATTAGTCATTATATTTATAATGTAATTTTCGCAAATAATTAACTATAATAATGACAAATGATTCCTGACTATTAAGAGAAGAAGAAAAAAATGGGGTCATGATGAAAAATTGTGTGTGTTTGAAATTCGCAGAATGATAATAATTCTCCCTCACACGGTGAAAGTAATTATAATTGCAATAAATAAAAGGTCACTGAGTAGATCATAGATATAGATTAATTCATATATTTTCTCGCTGATGGAAACTAGAACAATGTTTTCATTGTTGAGAATATAATGTACAGGGATTACATTCGAGAGTAAAATGTTGTACCACTATTCATTCAAGTGAAGAGTCTGATGGTAGACATCAGGTAGCACACCTATATGCGAATGTGCGAGCAAAATAATATACATTAGAATCGCTAGAGGCGTGAAAATTGAGATTAGCAAAGAAACCACCTGTTGCATTCCTTTGGAGGCAAAGCAATTATTATTGATCTTGCACAAATCTTTGGTTGTTACTTCGTTTTTTGCAAGTACTGTAAACATTTGATTTTTTTATTATTATGAAAAAAAAAATTATTTAAATAAACGACAAATGTGATTATTACCCGGAAGTAAAAGTAATTCATTTTATTCAGTATTTGGAAAACGTTCTCATGATACCTATGTCTTTATAATATATATACATTTTAAAGAATACTCTTTGGGAGAGAAAATACCGACATTATCTTCCGCTTCCTATTCAAGAGAGGAAATGTCTTCATAATTCAAAAATGCGAAAAAAAAGTATTAAGAATCACTGTTGTACAGCCTTGACAAAAAATGTTTTTTTTTGCAATTTCGTTCAATTTTGATATCTGTTTCTTGAATTTTTTTTTATTTGTAAATTCTACTTGGAGAAAAAAATTGTTCTTATACTATTGTAGATAAGAGATGAAATTTCTCCTTTTACGTGACTTATATAAAATCCACATTTTTACATCGATAAGGCTCCAAAGATTCCTTTAAAGTCCTTCAAGATTATTTTTTATTCGCATTTTTCAATAATGAATTAATTTTATAATTTTCTAAACTATTTCTAGGTATCGAAACGTAAAATATTAATTTTGTACTCAAATATTTAGTTTGATTACATTAAATTTACAAAATTCGAAATTCATATTTATTAACACATTATAGACGATAAATTGAAACATATATATAGAAAATGATGATTGTGAATTGTAATACCAAATTGCGCATAAATTATATCGAATTACTGCGCCAATGAATTTTTTTTACATATAGTATTTTTAACATTGTAGTGCGAAATTCATTAGAAATACGAATCATTTCTTACGGGTAACACGTTTTTCTCAATGATTCACGCAACTTACTTATTACAGAAATATATATATATCTTATATTTACACGAGGATTCTTGTCATTGTTCAATTTATCAGAAAATTATTTGATGAACTGTACAAATAGAAATTCATAATTATTTGAAAGAATTATTCACAATTATTCCCCAAATGTGTGTAATAATATTCCAAAATAAATACACACACATTGGTACCTATAAAAATATATATTATATTTATAATGTACTCTCTAAATTTGAATTAGTAAAAATTTTAACTAATTTGAATTAG
The DNA here is from genome assembly GCA_001855655.1 of Leptopilina clavipes. Lineage (NCBI taxonomy): Eukaryota > Metazoa > Arthropoda > Insecta > Hymenoptera > Figitidae > Leptopilina > Leptopilina clavipes. Next base: position 18,091 of record JUFY01034788.1, read on the forward strand.
TGACTCACTTTTTGCTTTCGAATTAGTTAAATTTGAATTAGTAAAAATTTTAACTAATTTGAATTAGTGACTCACTTTTTGCTTTCGAATTAGTTAAATTTTACTAATAAATAGTAAAAAAAAATTTTTTCTACTAATTTATTAGTAAATTTTAACTAATTCAAAATTTATTAGTAAATTTTAACTAATTCAAAAACAAAAAGTGAGTCACTAATTCAAATTAGTTAAAATTCTTACTAATTCACATTTAGAGAGTATATATATTCAAATCGGTCACGAGTCTATCGATATAATAATTTATTTTCAAAATGAGAATAACATTTTAGAATAATATATGTAAATTATCACTTTCTCATATAATAACCCTTACCTTGATAATTTAATACTAAAGAAGAAAAATTAGAAATTTTGCGCGATTAATGTGAATAATATCTTGAAAAAATATCTAAATCATTATTAGCTTCGTGGCTTACACTCATCTTTATCAACTTTCTCCTTGTCGCATATACACCATTATTAGGACAATTAGCTACTCGTACTCTGTAATTTCTAGAGCGTTTTCTTAATTTCATTATAAAAAGTTTCATCAAGGTGATTTTCATCATATTTTTAATTTATTGCATTTATTGGAGAAAAAAGCAGGCCTGAATAATCTAAATATTTAGGAAAAAGAAATTCATTCCCTTTGTTTTAGTTCAGAGGATTTTTTTTCGGTGATTTTCATTTTAATCAGTTGTATTACATAAAAGACAAAATCTTTTATAAAACTGTTTGTTTTTCCTATCTGAAAGTTGTAATCGTTTCTATACCCGCAATTAATAAAGTGTAACAGTTTGTAAACAAAAATGACATTGTTCTTTTTAATTTGCATATACATATATATATATTTCATTTCCCGTTATTCTTCGTTTGTTCTTCTTTTTAATTGTTTCGAGAAAATTTCTTTCAGGGGAAATAATAAATTTTACGATAAGATTTGTAACAGAATCAATTTTCTTTTTTTTCTAAAAGGAATTTTTTAATATTTTATTTTCAAATAATTCATTAAATTTGTAGATACTTTTAATGAAAATAGTAAATTTCGGTTTTAATTCTCACTTTACGAAATAAGTTGATAGAGACATTAAGTTCAATAATAATTTATATTGACAACAATAATTGGAAATTTCATTGTTAAAAAATTCCTGTTTTTTTTTTGCGTGGATTTTCACAAAGAATGTGTTTATAGCTCTCAATAAACTTGTGGGAAAGAATCAACCTTTAGGTATTGAACATTTCCTGTGATCATTGAAGCGCGCTCTTCCAATCAAAGTTTCAACTTTTATCAAAACTGTTGTCAAGTTTGTTTACAGGGCACACTTTTTTATAAACAATTTTCAATCCGACGAGTAGAAAAATGAGGGAAAATTCAAACTGGTAATTTATTATTTCTGTTGATATTAATGAATATTAAATTAATTGATATTAAAATTAAATATTAATAGGTATTAATTATTTAATATTATTATTTAATATTATTATTTAATATTATTAATTAATATTAAAAAGCATTTTTTTAAACTCTACGAAAACTGTTTCATTATTTTCTTGACATTCGTCCCTTGAGTAAGAGAAAAGAAATTTAAAAAATAAAATAAATTGGAAAGTCTATTTCTGTCATCAGTCAAGTTTGTCACTCATCAGAAATGAAAAAAGGTCTTTTTTTATTTTCAAGTGTTGCAATTTTGTTACGGTTGTTAAATTTTCTTGAACAAGGGCTGGGTTCGATAATAATAAAAACACGTGGGATGGGCTCGAAAAGACATACAATACGAGTGCAGATTGCAAAGTTCGATTAGACTCGGTGAATCGAAATTGTATCACAGCTTCATTGAGTGCATAAAATTGAACGACCTGATCGATATCTGAAGGGTTTACTTTTCTGTGTATAGAAACTATATATATACATGCATACAATCTAGCAAAGTAATCTTGATTCCTTTTAATCGATCTTAAATCAGTGAATCCTCAACATCGCATGATTCGATCTTCAAATGATATATACAACTAAATAAACTTGTTCTTGTTATTTCAATATCAGTATAACAATCGCGCTCATTTTACAAATACTTCCTTCCGACTGATAACGCATTCCAAACATGAGAATTCCAATAGTAATATTCATTATTATCATCATCATCATCATCAAATTAATACAAATCACTGGAATTTTTTTCAATTTTAAATATATTAAATTTATCATATTTTTGATTTTTCATAGAACAAAAATATAATTGCATTTTAAATTTCAACTACTGTATGTTAAATAACATTATTCAAAAATTGATTAACTAAAAAATATTTTCCCAATAAAAAAGGAAAATATTTTTTAGTTAATCAATTTTTGATTAATAGATTTGTTTAAACTTTGCATTGTTTACAATTTAAGGAACCTGTCAAAGTCAATAATATAATTGTTTTTACTTTTAATTTATATATAATACCAACGTATTATATATAAATGAAAAGTAAAAACAAAATTTGGTTTTATTATAAATTTATAAATTATTACATTGCTTAATTTGTTAATTAAAAATAATAATTTTTGTTTAAAATTGTTTGTTTATAATAATTCTGTTACAATTATTTATTATTGACGTACCTATTTAATGATCTGTTGGAAAAATTTTATTGACGTTAATCCTAAACACTGCCACAAAATAAAATGCACAAAATTTTAATAAAAAACTGAATACTGATTGAATTTAAATGAAAAATCCCAATCGATGAATGGAATAATAAATTGAGCGGTAAATTAAATAAATCACGATACGGCATTGAGGCCGGTGCTGAGCCGACTGACTGACTCGTAGTCAGCACATTCAACACAAAACCACTTCCACACAGCCTCTCTCCAGCTCCAGCAGCTCCATTCTAAGCATATTCCACCACTCCATAATCTCCTCCGTTGACCAGGTGGTATGCACAATCGGCCTAAAAACATTTTCAAGTATCAACTTTTGCCACAGAGGCCGCTGCAAATTGGAACTAAATCGGAAAATAAATGTTTAAAAAAATTTTTTTATAAATATTTATTTCAACGAAAATTTCTTTTCAATAAAAAAAAACTATTTCAGTAAAAAAAGTTTTCTTGATAGAAAAATTTTTTTTAATAAATT
>JUFY01034794.1:0-17053 GCA_001855655.1 Leptopilina clavipes
AAATTTTGAAGATTTTTATAAGCTTTGGTGAAAGATTTTTTTTTTAATGTAACGAGATCTTGCCAGATTATATATGGCAAACTTTCTTTCTTATTGCAACGTCGATATACAATTTTTCATTAGTTTCTGATAATATTAGTGGCATTATGGAAGTATAGTTCTCTTTAAAACATGTTTTTACTCTCTCAGTAATTTAGGTCAATAGACATTTTAAAGATAAAATTGGAAGCCAGCAGCCCCAGCCGCTGATTAGCAGACAATTGTTTTTCATCATTTTTTAGGTCTAATGACTCTTTAAATTTTAATTGTTGATCAACAATGAATTTTTACGTAAAAATATGTTCAGGGAATGTGTCTCGGCAATATTTATGTCAATAGAATTTTATAGGACAAAATTAGAAGCCTGCAGCCTCAGCCGCTGATTAGCAGACAATCGTTTTTCAACATTTTTTAGGTCTAACGACTCTATAAATTTTAATTGTTGATCAACAATGAATTTTTACGTAAAAATATGTTCAGGGAATGTTTCTCGGCAATATTTAGGTCAATAGAATTTTATAGGACAAAATTAGAAGCCATCAGCCTCAGCCGCTGATTAGCAGACAATCGTTTTTTAACTTCTGATCGTTCGTTAGGTTCCTTCTGAATGAATTGATTCAAAAATGAAAATAGGTACTTAATTAAATGATTTTAGATAATATTGTTTATTATTAATGTTTAATTAAAAATATTTTTCAGTTTAAATACAAATAATTTCGTAAATTAATTTTACAATTCTTTCGAAATATAATAAAATTGATAAAAATTCAATTATATTTTTCTTCAGTTTTCTTTGTCATCCTTTTTTCTTTTTGATAATCATAATTGAATACCTACTGTTGGAATAATGGAAAATTAATACACTTGGGAATAGGAGAGCATCTGTATAACTCGAGTCGGTAAGATAGAAATTGTAAGGGGAAAAAATATCGAACCTTCTGTTGATTAAACATTTAAATTCAAGTTAATTATTTACAACTGATATAAAAAATTCTTTCATTAAAGTTACTTACTGAAGTTATGTGTCACTAATTTCGACAATTACCATTAACTAGATGAAGTACACTGTCTCTAGTGATTCCGTATTCTTTTAAGGACAAGTGCATTTGATTTATTCGTTTTGTTTCATACCTGGAAAAAACGGGAGAAAATCGATTTTAAAAAATTCTGCTTTAATTTTTTGTTTAAATAGATACTAAATTAATTACCCATTCGTTACGATGTGATATTTCTTCGTCACCGGATGATCTTTCATCACAGTTGCATTTAAAATTTCATACAATCGATCAACAGTCTCATTTGCTGATATATGTAGAAGATAAACTTTTCCTCCATTTAGAGAACGAATTTTCAACCGCAATTCTTCTTTATCATAAGATGGTTCATTGATTTGGAGAAGAAATTGCTAATCGTTAAATTATCATTAGCCAAAAGTATTCAAACATCAAAAAAAATTTATTTATCCACAGGTTAACATTCTTTTTTTATTTATACCTCTTTTGCAATAGTTGCTGACATAGAGGCTCTCGGTGTGTGGAACTTAGTGACATTCTTACTTTGCAACTTATTCAAACTTTCTTGAGATTTCATCATAAAAAATTGTGAACCACTTTTCGGACATTTTTCCATCTTAAATCGTTTCTCTGAATGACTTGCAGATCTCGATCGAAATTTGCGACCACTAATGCAGAAAATGTCACCAAAAATGAATAATTAGAATCATGATTGATAATTAGATCATGATACCTTGGAATGAATCATACCTTGGAGGAGATAATGGATAATTGGATGGTCTACTTTTGCTAATGACTGTTTTTTCAAATCTTGTTGGTGAATTATTCAAAGAATGGTGACAATCGGAATTTTTCTTTCCCCTGGTCTGAGGGAATTTTTTTTAAAAAAATATTTACCCAACTGATGCGAAAAAATACTGAGAAATTACCTTCGGTTTTCTTGCACTTAGAGCAAGTTCAGCATTGATGTGAGATTGAAGATGAGTGTCAGAACAATTATGATTATGTGAAGCTGAAATTTGCAGTCGTAGATTCTTCAGATCTGAAGAAGTGAAAGAATCCTTTTTGCTTTTTGTCTTCGAAGATCTGGAGTGGAATGTTTTAATCATTGGTTAATTCCAAGTACACCAAACAAAGTAGGAACGAATTCTAACGGATAGATAATTTTAGTAGATAATTTTAATGCACTGCGAAAAAATTGGATTGGCTCACTTATTTGATAAATCATGCAAAGGCGATTGGATACTAAGATCTCTATTTGTATTGACAGGACTTTGATTAGTCGATCCTGGCCAGGAATTGGCGGCTTTACTCGATCGTACGCTTGATTTATATTGAGCCATCGTCGTTTGCTTTCCCAACCGATAGCCATGACCAGGAAAATCAGCTCCACTCCCAATGTAAATTTCCCTCCTGTGATCTTCAACCTAACGTTGATCAGAATTCAGTTCAAGTCATAAATTTTGAGTCAAGATCTCTGAATGTAGTCACCTTTAATGGAACACCATTTGGATAATTATTTTGGAATTCCGATGGAAAATATCCGTCTAATATGTCGCGAATGAAACATTTTGTTAATGGATCACTATAGAGACGTAGTCGTCCACCTTCGACAATTAAACCATTCTTGAAGAACTTTAAAGTCATGCACTTTGGTACCTTGGCAATACAACACGAAAAGTTTCTCAAATTTTGAAATTGGTTATTAAAACTGATTGTGAATGAATGAATTAACAAATGAATGGATTAAATAATTAATTAATGATAGAAATTAATTAATAATAGAAATTAATGAATAATAGAAATTAATTAATAATCTAATTAATTAATTACCTTAAACGATGCCACCGCACCGTCCTGACTGTGATGAACCTGAATCTCATCCTTACCTGCGTCAATGTTAAGTTCCTCAATATTCCCCAACAGTTGAGTGTAACATTTTTCTATATAATCTCTAAAAGATATAAAATTAATCTCCCCAAAGAATCGTACCAACAAAGAAACAAAGTTATAAAATTAAAATGGAATTAATTTTAATACTTTGAAAAATTTTCGGAAGATGAATTGTCCTGGCCTCCAATCCATACCAAACCATAATCTTCCAGAAATTTCTGGAAATAGATAAATAATTATTACAGAATAAAAATTGTGTATTCTGGACTTGAAAAATTACGAGGAGGAAAATTTTTAGTCCTGTTTCGAATTTTTTTTTTTGCAAACGGTTAAATAAATAGTTATGCACCTCCATTTCCAAAATCCTCGTTTCCAAGGCACGACATTTTTTGGCAAGATTCTCCGATTTTGTTAAATGTTTTCGACATTCTTGTTGATCTCTTTTACGATTTGAATCATGAGATTTGTGTGTAACGTTCAATTCTTTATTCTATGGCAAAAAAAAAAAATGGAATGTAAAAATCTATTTGCCTCTTTGGAAATTGTTTGATGATATTTTTTGTTCGTAAATAATTTTTACTTGTACCTTACGTTTTAATGATGTAATTTCTTGATCCTTTGCCTTTAATTTCTCCTCCGTTTTTAAAAACATTGACTGCATTTTCTGTATTTGATTAGTTGCCAGATATAATTGTTTGGTTAGCATACCAATTAATTCACTTTCTAGGAATCGTAAAATAATTTAAACGCATATGAGAAATAACAGTAATTAGTAATAATTTTGATGGTTGTTCAATTTCCTGGTCATTTTTCTCTCTAAAATTAGTTTCTAATTAATTTTTTTTAAATACCTTCTTCATCGTTTGAATTTTTGCAATTTGATTTAAACGTTGATGAATTTCGACAAACTTTTTCATTACCTTCAGATATCACAGAATACTGTTGAAAATAATTTTAAAAACAATATAAATATTGTAGCAAATAATTTTAAAAAATAATATAAATATTGAAGTTCATTCGAAAAATAATATAAATGTGTTAATAATATTTAGGAAAAGTTTATTAATGTTGCAAATTATTTTAAAAATTTCTAAATGGAACAAACCCTTTGCCTATCGTTAAAATTCTGTTTTATTAAAGAATTACGTGGGAAATTAGAATCAGTCACTTCGGGTAATGTTTGTAATGATAAAAAATTAGAAGCTCCTGACGATTGTTTCAAAAATCTGCATAAAAAATATTTACAAAACTAAATAAAATAAAAACTAAAAAACTAAATAAATAAACATAAAATTATTAATGAAAAAATATTTTCTAAATTGTTTCTCTAACATAATTTTATTAACATTTAAAAAAATGGTAATTCAAACCTAAAAAAATAATTAATTTAACTTCTTTGACATACTTGTTAGAATAATTTGTCGGTAATTTTTGTTGTTTCGATAATTTCTTTCCCGATAATGTCGTTGCATTTTTATTACTCATTGCGGTTATGTGATTATTTATTATTGCATATGTTTGGAAAATAAATTTACATTTAGAATTTTTTTTTTTATATCTTTTTAGAAAACTTTTAATCTACTTTAATGTATTTTCAATATGAGATAATATCAAATTGAAAAACGTAACGTCAGGTTATAATCTATGAGACAAAAATAAATTGAAATAAATGATTATTATTTTTTCAGGGTTATAATAACAATAACTTGATGTACTTTCGATATTAAGTGACAACTTCACGAAGCATAAAATTAATATTTACATTTAAGACAATAGGGAATATGGAGGAATGTTTGCATTCGAACTATAAACATTGACTCTTGTAACATGCAACTGCATTTTTAATTCTTATTCATTCTGGAATGCATTCGGTGATATTTACGTATAGGTTTAATTAAATAACAGATATTTCGCACACAATTTTTGGAAATCAAAAAAATTATCAAAAAGCAAAAGGTAAAGTCCTTTAAAAAAATATTTTTAATTTCGAATAATTCCTTCCTAGTGAAATATTTCTACTCCAAAATAAATTTTTTATTTCACTTTGAAGGCATTTTGAAAAAAATTTTTTCTAATATACTTGGAAAATTTTCAAATGGAATTAAAAATTATTTTTGAAAATAATTATTCATTTTTATGTAAATGTGCAATTTTTTTTGAAAGCACCGCTATATTGTCAGTACATAGTACGCAGAATCGAATCATGTATAATATCACATTGATCGTAGTCATCTGCCAGTTGGATATGTCACGTGACTCGTGACGTGCGTACAGTAGTAACATTAAGGCCAGAGTCAGACAAAATTCAGTTCGTGTCTCGCAGCACCGACATTTTATACTCGCGTAAAAAAAAAGAATTCAATGTCAACAGATTAACTCATTTTTCCAGTAATCTGCCTCAAAATTTGAATAATTTGACGAATTATTTCTCATAAAATACGGAAATTAAATTTTTTTTCCCCCAAAGACATTAAAAGTTCGTTGATATTATGAAATTTTAAAATTTGTTGCCGGTGTAACACGTGCAACAAAATCCAAAGAAACAATGTCCCGAAAAATGGAGACGCTTGCTCTGGTAAAAAATGTTGCCAAGCACAAACATACATCAAAGGTATCATTAAAAATATGTCACGTTTTTTCTGATTGCTTGTAATCTCACTTTTTTTATAGATTTAATTTTTAACACTTTTCACAACATGAATGCATCTAAATAAATTTTCTACCTGACTCAAGATATATAATTTCACGATTATAAAACACCTAAACATAAGTTAGGGATAAATTTTTTCTTATGCGGAAAATTGTATTATTGAAATTATTTCCTATTTGGAAAAAATAAATTCTACATTTGTTACATCATGAATGAATTTTAAACCTAATTTTTAGTAAATGCATCATTAGTATGATTCATATATATGCAGTTTGACATTTAGTCGATAATGAAATCATTTTTGTTTGGCATGCAATAGTTTGATTTTGATTGCTTAATTATGCATCAAATGGGTATAGTTAAATATTTTGACACGAGGGAATTAAAGTACCTTCTTGGGTCTGTTTCTTAAAAAGAGACTTACAATTTTTATTTACGATTCTGGAAATATTTCTATTACTGATAAATTACACGTACAACTTTGGACTATAGTCATTGTAGAATGATAATGCATTTATGAACTAATCAATTTTGTTTCACCTAAATATTGCAACGCTAATTATTATATACAATGATGTGAAATAAATAATAAAATGAAGTAGAATTAGCATGGGTGTTTTATTTATTTCAAAAATATATTTATGTTACAAGTAACTATTAAATAGGCGTAATGAGGACGTGGAATAAAAGTTGCATGATGATTGCAACATTATAATACACAGAAAGCAATAAGTGTTCGCTGGGTCAAGGCTTTGTTCACATACTGACACTTCCTATTAAATCAAGTAAAAATGTAGTTACATTTTTACTTGATTTAATTTTACCACAATTGATGCAAAAATTAATAACAGTAAATATTTTCCATATTGAAGATTTTCATAAACAGTTTTTAGCTTTTGGCCCTTGGGGAAAATTAAGTTTATCCTGGTTTTTTGTCTCGAAATAATCAAACAAAATCTTGTTGGACTTTTGACTCAAAATAATCAGCTAATGAGTCAAAAACTTGCGAGACATGATCCATTAGAACTTTGAGATTTGGCTAAAGATTTTCAATTATCCTCAGTACAAAATATGAGAATTCTTCCACAACTGAAATTATAATCATCATCTTCAAATGGATCACATTGTTCTGTAACATATTAGACATTTTTTTGAAAGAGTTTGTGGATCATTTGGGTTTATGTTAGTCCACTTGGTAAGTCGATTTATAAATCGTTTTGTGAATCGTTTTGTGAATCGTTTTGTGAATCGTTTTGGATTTAAGTTTAAATCAGTTTAAGTTCATAGAGTACAGAAGGGAAATCATTATCACGTGGACAATCATCAATTTAATATTATTGGGCGAGACAAAACAAATCATTATCTCGTGATCCATTGTACATCAAAAGATTGCTACTGGATAAGTCACGAGACGAAATAATAATTAATTTACAATTCCATATGCAAATACTGCCACATGTTTTCAAACAATTCATTATTCAATTAATTTCAATATAGATTTTAACAACACATATTTTTAATTCGGATTTCTAATTTTTTGTATTCAAATAATACTTTTCAGCAAATACTTTTCCAATGATAAATTATTTTTTCACTTGAGCGACTAAAATAAATGTATTTCAAAAATTAGAAATATTTAATAAGAAATTAATTTACAAGAAATGTTTAATAAGAAATTAAATTACAAGAAATATTTAATAAGAAATTAAAATACATTTACTCTCTAAATTTGAATTAGTAAAAATTTTAACTAATTTGAATTCGAAAGCAAAAAGTGAGTCACTAATTCAAATTAGTTAAAAATTTTACTAATTCAGATTTAGAGAGTAGTTTTGAATTTAAATAATGTTTTATTTTTCAACTATTTGTATTGCATTTCAAAATATACTCTGTACTCAATTTATCTTTAAATAAAAAAAAATATTTGTCTCAATGTGTCAGGAATTAATTATCGAAAAAAAAGGATTTTTTTGGAGAGAATAAAATTACATGACCTAGAGTATAATGAAACACATAGTAAGTAATATGGTGGGGAATATTAAATGATAGTCATCGCATCACTTGTTCGTTATATCATGGATTTCCAGTTCGGACAATTCTACCGGTCTTCATTGAGCTCGCTGTCGTCAACTCGTATTACGTGTAATTTATAAGTCATAAGATATTCAACATTTAGTTCAAAAATAAAAGTGTCAAAAATCTGTTTCCTACAGTGAAAAGAATTTTTTTTTCCATAGAAAGTTATAATATTACAATGGATAATGAGAAAAATAGTTCCGATTATTTAAGAACACAGTTTATGGATGTGTAACGAAAGTTTAAACCGCGTGTGCACAAATATTAACTCCAAATTAATATTAAAAAATTTTCTGGTAATTAATAAAATTCACTACTACAAGAATGATATATGTCAATTAAAATTCAATAACAATTGTTACACGCCTTCGGAAATAATTAGAAAAATTCCATACTTAATTATTTTTCAAAAAAAAAAATTCAATTCTTTTGAAATGAAAAATAAATGAACAAAGAAAATAAATAAAAAATATTTTTCCATTATAAGAAACTGTTTATTAAAATTAATAACAAGACGCAAGAGGTACAAATTTAGAATAAATTTGAATTAAGTAGATCGGATGAAATTTCGTCTATTGATTCTGAATTGTAATTTAATAAGCACTATTAAATTGTCAATTTGAATAAAATTTTTATTTTTATCAACATTTAAAATTATTAATAACAATAACAATTGTTAGAAATAAAAGTTTCCTGAAAAGTTAGTGATAGATTAATGGTAATGAATGTGCATAAATTTAATTGTAAATTAAAACTAATATTATTGAGTAGAAAATGTTTTCTATTAGACTAGAAGGTTATTTTATAGGACAATGCAAACGTGAATTTTGCATTTATTATGACAGGTAAATAATTATGTGTAATTATTGTCTCATAAAAAAAATATATAGCTTTACTTTTAAATAAAATATTTGCTAGTAATAATTTCCAAATAAAAAATTCTTTTCTCGAAATAATTATTTTTCTCTTATAGAAAATAATTTTCCTAATTGAAAAAATTCCACCATCACTTTTCTAAAATAGCTATTTTAGTTTTGCTAATTTAGAAAAAATATTTAACTATTGGAATAAAATGAAATGAATAAATTTCCAAAATAATTGAATCTTACTAAAAATTAGAGAATCAATAATTGTATAGTTGTTGATAAAAATAATTCTTAATTCAATTGAAACGGTAATGCTTCGACTTAACGAATAAAACGTGCAAATGTCAATATTATTGATTATACACAGCTCAAAGGTTATGTTCACTATTCATTTTTCTGTTTTAAACAATGTGACATTTCATTCTATAGTGTGTAATTAAACTTTGTTGATTTTAATTTCATATTATGCATGATATAAGTTTTACCTGAAAACTGCTTTTAAATGTAGCTAAAGAAATAAAAATGTACTCTTTAATTTTTTTAACTATTGTTTAAAAATCCATCATTACAATTTTTCTGTTTTCAATTTAAAACTTTGTTTCCTTATTTTTTATTCGTTTTTAATTTGCAACTATTTTTTTTTTTAATTAAAAACAGTTGAAGATAATTTACGTTGACAGGAGATTTTTCATCTTAAAATTTCTCACGAGGTGATGAATTCTTATTATGAATTATACCTATTTTCAAAAATATATTTTAAAAATTATTTAAAAAAGAAAATGTTTAACTCAATTAAATAACAATTCCCAGTAACAATTTTTTATTTAATTAACAGTATAGTAATAATGTAAGTTTAAATGCTTATACATTTTTTTTTCTTTATTTGTATTCTTGTTGATCTGTTTATATAATAATTATTATTTTATTGCTATTTGTAGTGTCATAAAAATTTTTTATTAAAAAAAGTCATGAACGTGAGATATTTCTCTATTTTTGATATAAAAATAAATCCAAAGCACTAAATTTGCTTCTGACCTTTTCGTTTAGAATTATTTCCCGCCCTTTGCCTACTTTCTCCAGGAATTTCAAGACTTCTTTTATGAGTTTTGGTCTGGAATTTTTCATCAAGTACATAAAATTGCATTATTATTAAATGACATTCTTAATATCGTCATTAGGGGAAGATATCTTACTAAAGAATCTACAGCAGGCAGAAAATGTCATTGAGAATAAAAAATATTATTTTTCTATTGATCTCAGATATTTAAAATGACCAGATAATATAATTTGAAAAAAATAACTTCAATAAATAATCCAGATAGCACAAATTTTTGTACGAAACTTGCATAGTTTTGACAATACTACATTGCAATATTCAGACCAATAAGAAAAAATTATCCACTAATTGCGCTAATTTTTATAATGAATTATTGTGTAGAAAATAAGAATTAACAATGTTTTTATTTATTTATTATTAACACGTAAAAAAATCTCTTAAAAAAATTGAGTTAATTGTCGCAATTATTTTTCAAATGATCTGTTATGTAACTAATATTTACCGAAGAACTGATCTTATTGTATATTATTGCATTACACCTACTTATTAGTTATTTTTTTCCAGGAAATGAGCTTTTATTCTTAAAGTTAACATTATGTGAGCATCATTGAATTTTCAGTATACTGTGCGTTAATAAACCTTACCATTTGTCTTTGCAATTATAGCAAAACTGTCTTATTCGATTTTCTATTTATTTGCATCAATAATATATGACAAATTAAATTTTTAACTGAATTTTTAATTTTTAAAACAAAATATAAAAGAAAAATATTTTACTTGCAATTTACTTGTCGAACAATCCCGAATTTTTTAAATTTCTCTCTCTCTCTCGTTATAATAATAATAAAATTTTAATTTTGAAATATATTTTCTTTTTTAGAATCCCAGGTGATCTTGGGTGGGTGGAAAAAATTTAAATTTCTTCCAAAAAGAGTCATTACACTCAATCGACAAAATGGAAGAATCTCAAAGGTATTTTTCAATGTTTATTTTCTTAAAATTTGAAAAAAAAATTTATTGTTCTATAAAGTAGAATATTGTTTTAAAAAAACTTTTAACTATTTGAAGATTGGGAGATTATTCCCTAGTAGAACTGTCCAGAAAGTAGGATAATGAATAGAATAGACAAATTTTTTCAAATATAGAAAAACTTTTCCTACATTTAAAAAAATTTTTTTTGATATGTTAAGAATTGAATTTAACGAATCTGTATGACGTAAATGTATTTTAGTTATGAAGATCCTGACATTCGTGATCAGTCATCCAAGCACGTTATTCGAAAACTATTCGGTAAGTAGAATCAGTTGAAAAGAATTTATAATATAAAATTTAAAGTGTAAAATTATTCACGTTTTCTTATCTTTCAGACATGATACCAGCTCGAGTAGTTCTTTATTTGCTGTCGTTTTCTGGATTTCTCGTCTCTTTTATGATGAGAATGGACATAAATATAGCGATAGTGGCAATGGTGAAAGATTCCAACTCCGAGGACGATAGCTCAAGACCATCCTTATGTTATACATCATCTAATACTTCTTTCAGTTTAGATAATAATTCAACAAAAAAAATTTCCAAGGTGATTTCTAAATTTTATTTAAAAATTGTTTTCATTTTATACTAAGATTAGAAATTAAGTTTTTTCAGGGCTAAACGTTTTTGAAAATTTTTATTATTAATTCGAACAATTTCATCATCTCATACTTTGACTTTAATTACTTTTTTAGAAAAATTTCCGTTTACTGTTACATACAGACTTTTCTTTATCTGCATACCTGATCATTTCTGATTAATGAACAATGCTGTTAACCTTTGGAGTGCATACTTATATGAACAATTAAATCTATATTGTAGAAGTATATAACTTTGTAATTTACATTACGCTTTATTCTGGGAATCCCACGTTTATTGACAATAATTGCAGTGAATAAGAAATATGCGATTAAACTAGGATTTCATTTATGTAATCGAATGGAATTAAAATTTTTGAATATTTTGGAAAAGTTAAACAATAGCAATTAATTTAATTATTTAAATTCGATGGGAATAATATTAACTGAATGAAGAAGAAAGTAGAATATTGTTTTAGAAAAACTTTCAACTATTTGAATATTAGGTTCTAATTAGATTGTGAGAGAATTCCCTAGTAGAAATGTCAATTAAGTAAATAGTAGAATAATGGCTAAAAATCAAATTTGTGATCAATCTCTACTAGAACTGAACGTTGACGTTCTTCTAGATCTTACAGGAGTTTGGAATCTTTTTAAACTCTTCTTCCTGCAGATGTATGCATTTGTCACGATCTTTGTTATAGCTAGCGATGTCACTAAATGATTTGACTCCACCGTTATTTGTCCATTGCCGAGAATCATGTTTCAATTTTTTTTTCTTGGCTTAGACATCTTTGTCACGTTAGCCTCAGTCTTTTTTGGAGGCCTTTCTTCACGTTTCTTTTTTTTCGAGTTCATGATCGACTCAGGGCTACTCCTTCTCCTCTTCTGAGATTCCAAGACAACGTTTCTAAGCATAGCTGCATTAAAACGATCTCGTCTTAGTCTTCGATCCCTGCGTGCTTCTTCGGACCAGTCCAATCCCTGGTAGAAGTGTTGGTCTTCCATTTCAGCTTCTTCGTGCTTCGACTTTACTTTCTCTATGAGCGATGTTAGGCTTTTAAGTCCATCCTTGATTGTCATACTGACATTCTTCTGGACATCACAGGTCTTCAGCATCTTGCTGATCTCTTTCTCCATTTTCAAAATGCATGCCGCCTCTTCTTTCCGCAGCTTAATGCATTTGTCGCGTTCAACATTACAGGTGGTAATGTCAAAGTCAGTTGCATTACTGAAGACAGACCTGCAACTGGTTTGACTTGTTACACTGCTCGCACTACCTCTTCTTCTCGCCTTCTCCACAATGATCTGTGGTACTTCCAACGCGTTGTTGCCCTCCTGCATCCTTGGGACACTGGCCACCGCCCCCGCGCTAGGCGCTTGACGGTCGGAACCAATGAGGGATTTAGCCGAAGCATTACCCCGCAGGTACTCCTTGTTTTTACAATCGCTCATTTTGTCTTGCTGTTTTGGTTGTCCTTTAGTAAAAAGCCCCGCCACCACGTCAAGGTCTACCGACATATCCATAATGTCAGTTATGTCTGGCAGTGGATAAGTATCCACTAAATCCCAGCACACCAATGACATCAACTATGTTCGGCAATGGACAACCATCATCGGAGAATCATGTTTCAATGACAATCATCATTCTCACTCTGTAAATGATATATGTATGTTACAGGATGTCAGCGGAGAATTGGATTGGAGTCCAGCAGTCCAGACGACAATCATAAGTACCTTTTATTGGTGCTACATTCTCTCACAAGTAGTTGGTGGAGTTTTGACACAATATTTTGGCACAAAGACAGTTTTTGGAGGATCTCAGTTACTTACTGCAATTTGTAGTCTACTTATACCAGTCGCAACAGAATTTCATTATGGAGCAATGATAGCACTTAGAAGCATACAAGGTGCTGCCAGTGTAAGTAAATGGTAATTTATAATCTACTTGCAGCATGACATATTTTAAAGTATCTAAAGTATTGCATTATTTTTAGGGACTAACTTGGCCTGCCATGTACGCAATCGTTGGTCATTGGATACCGCCCGTAGAACGTTCTCGTTTCATGTCTTCCTTTCAAGGTAAATTTTTACTTAATTTATGAATTTCATCGATATTGGCATTTAACGTTCTTTGTGTGTTACAGTGAAACTTCAATACAATTACATAATTAATTAAAATCTCAAATGGAAATGACTTATTTTTCTTTAAATTGCAGATATTCTCTTGGAATGTTAGGCACGCTAATAAAATTTTCATATGCTCTTACTCTAAATCAGTTTAAAATTTTTTACTGATTTAAGTCCAAGTACTAATAAGACAATTTTTTCAGTAAGAAAAAAGATATATTTTTTTGTTTTTTCAGTCAAAATTCAAATCTGGATCTAGACATTGCGAGCATACGTTGCTGTTTATTTGATTGACATTGGTTTTTTATTTGTTCAGATCAACTAGGTTGAATTCACCGGATTGTGGGGTATACTCAACAACAACCACTCAACAGCATGAGAAAGGCAGAGTATACTTCAGCTGGTAGAATCAGCCGACGATTTCTACTGCAAAATAAACATTTCTTTTGCATTAACATTATAAAAACAAAAATTTTAATAATTTATTTTAATATTGGACACTTTTTGGCTTTCATTTTTTGCTTTATATTTAATCTTCTCATGATGATGATTTGATGTTAAGGATTTTAGATAAATATTATTTATTTTATTTTATTTATTAGGATTGCTTGAGGATTAATGCTGCTGTCATCAAAAATAATTTTTTATAACAAACTTCTGGGCACTAATCTTACAAAAAAAATCTAGTGAAAAAATTTTTGATAGTAAGAAAAATTATTTATTCTGTAAAATATGATACCACGTTTATGGCAAAATAATTTATACCAAAAGTAATTTCTATAACAGTAATTTTTCTATTTATCTTTGAATCTGGATCTATAATATTATTAATATAACATATTTACAAAATTTTTAATTGTTTAATTAGTTCTCTATCTTCATAGTGCATTTGCAGGAAACATTAATTGAAATATCTCATCATTGGCGTTAATAATAATTTATAATTGTCATGAAGTGGTAAAATACTTAAATGTGTACTACTTGATTACAAATTTTCCATTAAAACATTTTTTTGCAGTAAAAATATTCATTGCACACAATTGACATCACTGATCGAAATATTAATTAACTTTAAAATGCTATACCAGATTGACCCCTAAAGGTTTTAGTGGTACTTAGGAATTTTCTTGTCGTCAATTGTCTTTTTACAATTTTATCATTTGACAATATTTATTTATTTTATTTTATCCGATTTTATTATTTATTTTTAATGTTATCATTCTGCTTTTAAGTTGTCAGACCTCATCTGCAATTCTGTCGATGCATACTGCCTCTTCTTCCCGCAGCTTAATGCAATTGTCTCTATCTTGGTTGCAGCTAGCGATATCAAGTTCAGAAGCGTTGCTGAAAACAGACTTGCAACTGGCCTGACTTGTCACGCTGCTTGCACTACCTCTTCTGTCTATTCTGTCTAAAATTATTTTTGGTACCAATAACGCGCTGTTGCCCTCCTGCATCCTTGGGCCACTGGCCACCGCCCCAGCGCTAGGCGCTTGACGGTCGGAACAAGTGAGGGATTTAGCCGAAGCATTACCCCGCATGTACTCCTTGTTTTTACAATCGCTCATTTTGGTCATGCTACTCCCATGGGGTAGTGACCTCAAGTTCGATGATTTCATTCTTGCCATTTGGATGTCCCTTAGTGAAAAGCCCCACCAC
Organism: Leptopilina clavipes; assembly: GCA_001855655.1. Taxonomy (NCBI): domain Eukaryota; kingdom Metazoa; phylum Arthropoda; class Insecta; order Hymenoptera; family Figitidae; genus Leptopilina; species Leptopilina clavipes. The sequence goes on from JUFY01034794.1 coordinate 14,991, forward strand.
CATGACTAGGTATGTAAAGGATTTATGATTTTTGGAAAGAGTCACACTGGTATAGCGCTCTAATGGTATAATTCATAAGTTAGAAGCAAGGTTTATGATTCGATAGGTGATGTAATGTGTTTAAAATTCTTATGTGGATTTGGCTATTGATAGCTTTCAATAAACATTGTGATTGAACACCTTGGATGTTTGATAACAGGAAATTGTGTGAAAATTGGATAAGGAAATCTACTCGATTGTTGTGTAAATGAAAAGGGTCTTTATCATTTTGTCAGTTGCAGGTATAGAAGTTTCATTGTCCCACGATTGTCAGGTTCATCTCGTAAGAACTCATCATTCCATACTAAATATTCATTCGAATCGCTTTTCAGAATTTTTGGTGTTGTTCGAGAAACAACACATCACAATTGACGAGTGGTACAAACCAGGGACCATTCGTCTTGCATCATGTTTCAGCTTCTTCCGGGTCATGGGGTGAGCTACTCCTAACACCTACATTATCCTTATGCAGGGTTCAGCATCGGGATTGGATTGACCTATCCACTATGCGGATTTCTGATTGCCCACTTTGGATGGAGAACCGTCTTCTACACAACGGGAACTATTGGCGTTATTTGGTGTATCTTCTGGTTCTTTCTCGCCTTTGACACGCCTGCCTCTCATCCAAGGATATCGCAACAAGAACTCCAATACATTCAAGGAAGCGTTAGCTCTCAGGTCATCGGAGAAAATCAGGTAATTAGAGGCTTCCCAAGTAGCACGTAATATCATCTTGATATCAGTCAGCGTTAGCTGCACTGAAAAATCCAATAATTGAATCAAAGATAATCTGGGAATGTCGAAAGGTTCTAGACGAGCTGGGTTCAAGAAATAAGCTCTCATTGGTTTGGGTACCGGGACACTCGGGAATCAGAAGCTTTTTGAACAAGAATCTCAAGAGAGACACTCATTTTTAAAAAACAAATTACTATGAATAATTCACAATCAAATACAATCCCTTCAATTATTATTATATTCGTAAAAGGTTTACCAACGTCAGATCGAATTTTAATCTTACAGGACATGCCAGTTCCATGGAAGTCGATCCTCACGTCGTGGCCTGCTTGGTCCATAGGGATCACAACATTTGGAAGGATATGGGTGCACTACATCTTTATAATTCCTGGACCAAAATATATGAAAACCGTCCTAGGTTTTAGTATTCAAGCTGTGAGTAACTAAACAAGATGATAATCATTATATTTTAATTTAGTATAATTATTTTATAATTTCTTCTTCAATTCCTTTCAGAATGGTATTCTTAGTGGAGCCCCTTTTATCTGCAGTTACTTAAGTTCAGTCGTATTCTGTTATATTGCAGACTTACTAGTTAGGAGGCAATTAATGACTTTAACTAATGTTCGAAAAGTATTCACTGCTCTCTGTAAGTTGATATAAATGAAAAACTTTTTACCTAAACTTATAAGGTAACAAAAACTCATTTACTAAATATGTATTTCTATTTATTTGTCCACAGCACAAATTGTTCCAGGGATCTTAGTAATTTTAATAGGATACTTAGGTTGTGAGGTTATTTTAGCGCTTATCGTTTGGTTTGTTGCTGTTACTTTGATAACAGCATCTTATGCTGGTGCAATGGCGAATATTGTAGATATTGCACCAAACTTTGCCGGTAAATATATTTCATTAAAATTATTTTTAGAGTTTTCAGATTTTCGTAGTCGAGAGTCAAAAATTCATGTTGACTATAGGCATTTGCATGTCAGAAATATTAGGATTAAAAATATTTTTTTAAAAATATTTCTCGTGTTACCTTTTAATTCACCAACTGCACCTTACCCATGCTTCCTACCGCTTTGGTGACCTTTGCGGTAAAAGCCTCTTTGTTGGAGTCACCTCCGATTTAAATCAGCAGGTCTCCTTTCTTGGTGGGTGTTGCACCTAACATTTTCGTGTGAATTTTTTTTTTTCGTCGGAAGTGGAAAATCTGCAATCAGATACCTGAAGTAAAAATTGCAGGTTATGTGGGGCTGAACGCTCTTGTTATGGTCCACCCACTAAAA
>JUFY01034795.1:11312-22876 GCA_001855655.1 Leptopilina clavipes
CATAAGAGCGAAAGTCGAATAACAAAGCTAAGGGACGCTCGCCCTTATGGCAAATGCGACTTACTAGGTTTTTACTTTGAACGGCAGAAGTATTTTTTTATTGAATAAAAAAATTCTTTAATTGAACTCGAACGGAAAATTTGCAATTTAATTTAAAGGAATAAAAAATAACTAGAAAAGGAGAAAAAATTGACTTCAATTATATTTTATTTATAAATTATAGTAATGAATTTTTTTGGCGTTTCTTTGTAGGCATTTACGGCGAATTGCTTTATAGGAATTGGCCACGTTTTGCAAGTACCAGTAATAACGGTTTCTTCATTATTGGAATTTTCATGGACAAGTGATCACGTTGGAAATCCCGATTCCATAGCATTTGCGCCAAATGTTATGATGGACGCCGCTAAAGTTTCAACATTTTGGGAACGATTGGAAAATACAATAATAACATATCGAAGTAAATTTCGATTTTTCTCAATTACCGAGGAAACGCAGACGAAATTAATGAGAAAATATTTAAGTTCAGATATGCCAAATATTCGTCAAGTGGAAAAAAGTACTGCTCTAACATTCATTAATTCTTTTCACACATTATTTGGTATTCGAATTAGAAGTCCTGCCTTAATTGATATCGCGGGAATACATGTGGAAGACAGTGACGTCACAGTGTCCCAGGTGAGGAATTATTTTTTTTTTTAAGAAGCAAATTATAACTCCCGTTGGGAAATAATTTTTTTAACTTGTGGAAAAATTAATTTTAGCAATTAAAGATAATTTTTGCATATTTTAAGGAATGAAAATATTTTTATTTATTATTATTATTTTTTTTAGAGTCTTCAAAAGTGGCTGGACGAAAGTTCTCAAGGAGTGGTTTATTTTACACTTGGCTCGATGGTTTTAATTGAGACACTACCGAAAGAAACACTTCTTGTGATATATTCAGCTTTTGAAAAAATAGCACCTGTCAGGGTTCTCATGAAAATTGCGAATAAGGACAAATTACCACCGGGACTTCCCAGTAATGTTCTAATTTCTGATTGGATACCACAACTTCAAGTTATGCGTAAGAGAAAGATGAAAGAAAATTAAATTTTGATAAAATAACCGCCAGGACATATTTTTTTTAGAAATTAATTATTTTTTCTTTTTTTTCTGATTCTAAAGATAAATATTTTCCTAAAATAATGATAATAATTGATAGAAAATAATTTTTGTTTCTGTTTCCTTTTCTGTTTCTTTTTCTTATTCCAAAGCTGATAATTGATATTGATAATGATAATTGATAGAAAATAATTTTAATTGTTGAAAATTAAATAATTATCATCAAGTGATTACAAATTACATTTCGCGTGTGTTTCTGACAGGGCATAATAATACACGATTATTCATAACTCATGGTGGATTAATTTCAACACTCGAGGCATTATATAATGGCGTTCCTTTAATAGGATTGCCTTTATATGCTGATCAATTTTCCAATATTCGTATTTTTGTCAACAAAAATATGGCAATCAGGTTGGACTATAAAAAATTGACAAAGGAATCATTGGATGATGCTCTCGATGCAGTTCTAAATAATCCCAAGTATCGGTGTGTATTTTTAGCTACAAGACGTTTAAAAAAAAAAAAAAATCACACAAACTTCCGATGAGAATTTTCGAAAGAAAACGTATTTTATAATATTTCTTCCCCTAAAGTGCAGAATTGTTTCAAAAAATAATTTTTTCCCTTACAGGGAGGCGGCAAAATATGAGTCAAGATTGTTCCGCGATAGGCCAATGACGGCGACGGAAACTGTCAATTTCTGGGTTGAATATGTCGTCAGAAATGGAGCGGATTCCTTAAGATCACCAGCAGTCAGGCTTCATTGGTGGCAATTGGCATTACTTGACGTCTATGGATTTTTATTACTCTGCAGTGTATTAATAATTTATTTGCTTCTGTTTATCATTAAACGAATATTGTCCGCTTTGTGCAAAATGATAATGCCCTCTTCAGTGTCTCACAAGAAAATGAAGAAAACTTAATTCCTTTTTTCATTTTCTACTACTGTGTATTATCAGTTAATTAAGATTATAATTAGTATACATGACAAGAAAAAATAAAAAAATCTTCAATTTTTGTATACAATTTTCTTGCTTTATAAATAAATAATAACAATACTGATAAGATAAAATGACTGTCATGTCCATATTGCATGACAAACATCTTTCATTAAATGTGGTACCAATAGTTTTCCTTGAAACTGCTTTACGATCACATCAACTTATTATTAACCAAACATTAGAATAAACAAAAATGTCACAAATTATAAGTTTTGATTAGAAAAAAAAGTGTCAATTAGAAAGAAACTATATATAGTCAGTGTGTGATTATTTCCTTCCGATTTCAAACGAAAAAAAGAAAATGAATCTCTCTTTTATCATTTTGTGCTTATTTTTTATAACAAGAAGTAATGCCTATCGAATTCTGGCAGTGTTTCCATTTAATTCAAAAAGTCACAATAACATGTTCGAGGGTGTGACAAAAACATTGGCACGCAATGGACATCAAGTGGATGTTGTCACTCATTTCAAGTTGAAAAATGCGCCGAAAAATTATCAAACAATTATTAATTTAGAAGGAACGAGGACGAATTTAGTGAATAATTTTTCAATTCAATTCGCCAATGAAATACATGGATCGGTAATAAAGATAATTGCTGACTTGTATGGAAATCAACTTTGTGAATTGATGGGACTTCCAGAGATGCAGAATTTGATTAAAAATCCTCCACAGGATCCACCTTATGATCTTCTTATCACTGAGGTTTGTATCGCCAACATCTTCTGCTTCATCTTTAAAATCTTGTTTTTTTTATCATTTTTTTCTTACTTTTCTACTTTTGATAGTTGTTGTTGTTTTTCTTCTTCATCTTTATTTTTATCATCAACATCTTCTGCTCCAACTTTATCATCTTGTTTTTCTTTATCATCATCTTCTTCTTATTCTTCTACTTCTGCTAGTTGTTGTTGTTGTTCTTCATCTTTATTTTCATTATCAACATCTTCTGCTCTAATTTTCTTCTCTCCCACCTTTATCATCAATTTCTGCTTCATCTTTGTCATCAAATTCCTTTTGCTCTTCTACTTCTACTTGTTGCTGTTGTCATAATGAAAATGCACATTTTTTTAAAAATGAAAATAGTATTTTTATACGTTGATTTAATAATTATTTTTTGTTGCTGAAATTTTTAGACATTTGGTGCACAATGCTTCATAGGAATTGGATATCTTTTCAAAATACCGGTAATTACAATATCGACAACAATGGAAATGTCATGGGCTAATGATGCACTTGGAAATCCAAACTCAGCAGCTTTTGTTCCAAATATATGGATGGATCTGATTGAAATTTCAACATTTTGGGATCGTTTGAGAAATGTTATTCAAATTCATCAGAGTAGATATGAATTTTACAAGTATACAGGAAAAGTGCAAACAAAAGCAATGAGAAAATATTTGAGCCCTGATATTCCGGATATAAGACAAGTGGAGAGAAACATTGCACTGACATTTTTTAATTCATTTTACACTTTCAATGGCATTAAAAGTAAAACTCCGGCTGCAATTGACATAGCTGGTATTCATATAGAAGAAATTGAAAATAAATTACCATTGGTTGGTTCAGATTTTTATTATCGAATCTTTTATTTTCAAATCTTCTTAAAAAGAATTATATTTCAACAAAAAGCTAATTTTCTTTCTTCTAATAATTTTCAAAGGACTTTCAAAATTGGATGGATGAAAGTAGTCAAGGTGTTGTTTATTTTACATTAGGTTCAATGGTTCTAATAGAAACACTTCCAAAAGAAACTATTCTCACATTTTTCGCGGCTTTCGAAAAAATTGCGCCTATCAGGGTTTTAATGAAAATTGTCAACAAGGAAAAACTACCACCGGGACTTCCTAGCAACGTTCTTGTTTCTAATTGGATTCCTCAAATTCCAATTCTACGTAAGGATTTATAAAATAATTGAATTCTCTGACTGAATTTCTCTCTTTTTCAAAAGAAAAAGTTCCATCTAATGAAAATCTAATTGTCCAACAATTTAAAAATATAGTTTACAAAATAGATGATAAATCCATTAAATTGTTATTGATATTACAAAACAAATTTATTCACAATCAGGACACAATAATACTCGATTATTCATGACACACGGAGGACTATTATCGACTTTAGAGGCACTTTACCATGGCATTCCTATGATCGGATTTCCACTGTTCGGAGATCAATTTCCAAATGTTCAGCTTTTTGCGAAAAAAGGGATGGCACTTGTGTTGGATTATCGAACATTAACGGAAGAATTGTTGAGCGAAGCTTTGAATTCTGTTTTACATGACTCAACTTTCAGGTAATTTTATCCAGAAATACGAAACTTTATAAAAGATATAAAAATAAGAGTATGAATTAGAAAAAAAAGTGTGATATAAATAATCGCATGTAAGCGATTATTCTTCTTTACTTATAGAAAAATAAAATTTGTTACAGAGAGTCAGCAAAACGAGAATCAAAATTATTCCGTGACAGGCCATTGACAGCAAGTCAAACTGTCAATTTTTGGGTTGAATACGTCATTCGAAATGGACCAAATTGTTTAAAATCACCGGCAGTCGATTTGCATTGGTGGCAAAATGAACTACTCGATGTTTATGGATTTTTATTGCTATGTTTATTAATAATTGTAACTTTAATATTGACAATTGTAATATTTATTATACGACAAATTTTTAAATTTTTCTCACACTCAAATATAAAAAAAACTAAAAGTATTATTAAAAATGATTAAAAATAGGTAACTAGTGAGAATAACATTAGCAAAATTAAATTTAATTATAAGAAATTATCTGAGGGTAAAAATAAATAAATAAATACAAATTTGAAAAAACGACTTTTTGTGTTAAACTTCCTCAAGTTAATTTGTGTAATTGAACATTAATTAACTGATAAAATCATAAAAGAGCATGATTCACTTAAATATTTCTTCTATTTAATAAAATCAAACTAACTTTTGGAATATTTATTTGAGAATTGCCTAAAATTTCGTAAATATTTACAAGAGATAATCGTTTTGATATGGAATGTCTCAGACAACACCTGAAAATTAATGATCATTTACAGAAACAAATGGTTTTCTAAATGAAGACCTCCACAGAATCGTTATTCCGTGGAGGTCCTCAAATATTAACAGAAAAATTTTCCACGTACAGTTTTAGTGACGCTCGAAATATAATTTCAAATATAAATTAAAAATTTTAGTCTAGAATCATGTTTACACATGAGATATCTATTGACGTCCTTGAGAAGTTAAGAAGTAGGCGTGACTTTATCACCATACAAAATTTTAATTACCTAGAAGTGGTTAATTTTGATATAAAAACTGAAGAAAATATTCAGCAGTATCATTAAGACCTAATTGATTCTATGTCTTGTTTTACTTTGTCAATGTAAATTCGTCCCTTAATATTTAAACACATTTTTTAAATTTTAATCATTTTAAAAATGAATTTTCTTTCCTTTTTTCTTATTTTGTGCTTATTTTTTATAACAACAGGAAGTAATGGCTATCGAATTTTGGCGATATTTCCTTTTAATTCAAGAAGTCACAATAATGTGATGCAAGGAGTGACAAAAGCATTAGCTCGCAATGGTCATCAAGTTGATGTTGTGAGTCATTATAATTTAAAGAAACCTGTGAAAAATTATAGGAACATTATCAATTTAGAGGGAACACAGGCGAGTGTGACGAATAATTTTTCCATTGAATTCGCTGACGAACTACTTGATTCGCAAATAAAAATGGTTTCTGAATTGTATGGAAATCAACTTTGTGAATTAATGGGACTTCCAGAGATGCAGAATTTGATCAAAAATCCACCACAGGATCCTCCTTATGATCTTCTTATTGCTGAGGTTTGTATGCTTTGGTGTAAAAATACTGCGAATGCAAATATTAGAAATCTAACATCTTTTGTTTCATCTTTAACATTTTTTTTTTATCATCATCTTCTTTTTATTTTTCCACTTTTGCTAGTTGTTGCTATTCTTCATCTTTATTTTCATTATCAACATCTTCTGCTCCAACTTTATCATCTTGATTTTTTTTATCATCATCTTCTTGTTACTTTTCTACTTCTGTTAGTTGTTGTTATTCTTCATCTTTATTTTCATTATCAACATCTTTTGCTCAAACTTTCTTCTTTAGCATCTTTATCATCAATTTCTGCTTCATCTTTATCATCATATTTCTTTTGCTCTTCTACTTCTGCTGGTTATTGTTTTCATAAAGAAACTTCATCTTCATCTTCTGTCAGTTACAGTTTGATCTTGACAACAAAACGTTTCATTGATATTAAAGCAAGCAAAATTTTTTTGTAGTGTCAATAATAGTTTGGTTGTCTATACAAATTTTTGGTTAAGATCAGAAAACTCTTTTTCTTCCCCATTTGCTTTGGACAATCAACATAATGTTTGACATTAGAAAAAATTTGATTGCATAAATTTTAAATACCAATAAAACGTTTTGTTATCTCACTCTTTTCTCAGTGCAAAAATTTATAAATTTTGTGTCTTTGTGAAATTTTCAGACTTTTGCTGCGCAATGCTTTATAGGAATTGGACATCTTTTCAAAATACCAGTAATAACAGTCGCGGCTACGATGCCAAATCCGTGGACTAATGCTGTCATTGGAAACACTCAGTCGGCAGCATCTGTTCCACATATATTGAGTAATTTAACAGAAGTTTCAACATTTTGGAATCGATTGCAGAATGTAATTGAAATTCATCAGATCCTATATGAATTTAACAAGTATACAGGAGATGTGCAAACGAAAGCAATGAGAAAATATTTGAGTCCTGATATGCCGAATATAAGAGAAGTGGAAAGAGAAGTAGCATTAACATTCTTCAATTCGTTTCACAGTATTAATGGCGCTAATAGTAAAACACCGTCTGCAATTGAAACCGCTGGAATCCATATTGAAGGAGACGATACTGAACTGCCTTTGGTAATTTTAATATTTCTTGTAAATAACAATTACAAATATTTTAGAAAATAAACATTAATTTTTGACCTCTTTGGGAAAAATTTAAGGAATTAAAAAAATGGATGGATGAGAGTAAAGATGGAGTTGTGCATTTTACAATGGGATCAATGGTTCTTGTTGAAACACTTCCAAAGAAAACAATTTTGGCATTTTATGAAGCTTTCGCGAAAATTGCACCTATCAGGGTTTTAATGAAAATTGTCAACAAGGAGAAATTACCACCCGGACTTCCTAGCAACGTCCGTCTTTCTAAATGGATTCCTCAAATTCCAGTTATGAGTAAGGAAAAATAATTAAATCATCTTTCTTTCATTTTTTGAAGAAAATTTTAGTTCCAGATTCAAAAGACTTGATTTTTGTTTCATTGTATTTCATCTTTCAATTTAATATCAATTTTCTTTGAAATCACAATTCGGTACTGATATTATTTACAAAATTTATTGTTATTCAGGGCACAAAAATACTCGATTGTTTATGACTCACGGAGGGCTCTTATCGGGTTTAGAGGCACTTTACCACGGAATTCCAACGATTGCTTTTCCTCTGTTTGGAGATCACTTTCCAAATGCTCATCTTTTGGCAAAGAAAAACATGTCGATTTCGTTAGATTACAGAACAGTAACGGAGGATACTTTGACCAAAGCTTTGAATGCTGTTTTATATGATCCAATTTACAGGTAATTATAATACAACTTACAATTTTAGCAGTAAAAATACATTTTTTAATTTTACATCAAAAATTTGTTACAGGGAGTCAGCAAAACGAGAATCAAAATTATTTCGTGACAGGCCATTTACAGCAAGTCAAACGGTCAATTTTTGGGTTGAATACGTCATTCGAAATGGACCAAATTCTTTAAGATCACCGACAGTCGATATGTATTGGTGGCAATCTCAACTTCTCGATATCTATGGATTTTTAACGCTGTGCTTTTTACTAATTCTAACTTTAATAATTACAACCGTAATATTTATTCTACAACAAATATTTAAATTTTTCTCGTCCCCAAATGTGAAAACCACTAAAGGTATTAAAAGAGATTAAAAGTAATTATTATAACTAAAGAATAGGAAATACTTAATCAATGATGTAATAAAAGAAAAATTTTTATTTTATGTTAATAACTTATCGAATCGTTATAAATTTTAGACAATTTTTTTTAATTACTGTTAAGTTTATGTTTGATTTTATAATTTAACGACATGTATTTTATGCAAAAAATTCCCAATTTTATGTACTACCGAAAAGCATTTTTAAATTGAAATATTTATCCAATAAAATTGTAAATATTTTAATTTCATTTTTAAAACATTTATAAATTTTATGTAATAATTTAAAATAAAGAATAAAATGTAATTTTTCTACTGTTTCTGTTCTTACAATGTGTGAAATAATTGCAACACATAAGTAAATATTAAAAATATAAGATTATTTACTATGTTTATCAAATATTAAAAAAAAAAAAATTATTTCAAAAGATTTTTCCACTGAATATAAGCATTATGCAAACAGAGTATTGAAACTGATTTTATTATCTCATTTTGCGTTGTTTCATTAAATTCTATCAGTCGAGAAACAACGTTGCACTGAGCGCATTATCATTTTCTCCGGAGTTAATAATAATTTCACTCGATCATCCCCATTTTCTAAATTAATAATTAATATTTTTTTTAGAAATTTTACTATTTTTCAAAAAAAAAAAGAAAATAGAAATAGAAAATACGTTTAAACACATTAATTTTATTACCAAAAGAAAAAATTAATATCCCCAGAAAAAATTTTTCGACAAACAAGAAAATTCTCCTATAAATTATTTTTTAATTCAATTAAAAAAATTAGTCCAACAAGAGGAAAAATTTATTACCAATAGAAATACTGCATTTCATATATAGAAATAATTTAAATTCATCATAACGAGTGAGAAAAAAGTGATTCATTTATTAAAAAACAGAAAAAAAGAAATAATTGTGAAATTCGGAAAAATGAATTCTTGTCAATTAATTAAATTATTATTGCTATGTGGTGTTTTTGTGGAAATAAAATGTTATAGAATCCTAGGGGTTTTTCCAATGAATTCAAAAAGTCACAATAATATGTTTGATCCTCTAATGAAGGGCCTAGCAAGACGAGGACACAAAGTTGATGTCATCAGTCACTTTGAACTCAAGAATCCTCCAGATAATTATAAGACAATCATTAATTTACATGGGACAAAACAAGATCTAACTAACAATGTTTCAGTCGAATTTGCCTCACAAATTGGACACGATCCAATAATTCACATTGCCACAACTTATGGCAATGATTTCTGCGAATTAATGGGCCTCGAAAATATGCAAAAATTCATCAAAAATCCTCCACATCATTACGATGTCATCATAACTGAGGTTATAAAAATTTATTTTATTATTATTTCTTTTTTTTTATTTTTAAATATACTTTATTTATTTATATATTTATTCAATAAACTTTAAAAAGAAACAAAAAATTAAATTTACAATAGCGAAAAAATTTCTCAATGTAAGAGATTTTTTCTTTCGCTGTTATATTAGACAAGTAATAAATAATTCCACTGAATTAAAAATTCAGGCATTCAGCTCAAGTTGTTATATTGGATTAGGATATATTTTCAAAGCGCCAGTAATAACAGTTTCAACATTATTGGACTTTTCATGGGTTTCGGATGCGATTGGTAATCCCAGTTCAACGGCTTTTGCCACAAATGTCTTCATGAATAAAGCATTTATCTCAACGTTTTTTGAACGCTTGCAAAGCACATTTATTCATCATCTCACGAAATATAGATTTCAGAAATTAACCGAGAAAGCGCAAACGGAAGCAATGAGAAAATATTTGAGTCCTAATATGCCAAATGTCAGAATTGTCGAGCGAACTGTTGCACTAATGTTTACAAATTATCATCACACATTATATGGACCTAAACCATTCACGCCGGCAGTGATTCCAATTGGTGGAATTCATGCCGAACAAAATGATGATCAATTATCGCCTGTAAGCTTATAAATTCTATTTTCCTATAAAAAATAATTTTTTAAAACAATATCCGTATGTCTGCTGTTCAAAGTAAAAACCTAGCAAGTCGCATTTGCCATAAGGGCGAGCGTCCCTTAGCATTGTTATTCGACTTTCGCTCTTAAGGCAAATGCGACTTACTAGGTTTTAACTTTGGACAGCAGATGTATAATTGCGTTTCACGTTTAAATATGGCATTTACTTACGGCGCAAGCGCGCAGAGTAGGAGAAAAGTCAATGAGAGTAAGAAAGAAGTGCAAGTGTTTCTCTCTCACTCCTATTGTCCCCACTCTATAACCGAATTTCTTTGTAACACAAATCAAAAGAAAAAAAAAAGTTACGAGACCAATTTTCTAAATTTAGAACCCATTTTAAAATTAACTCTTGACATAAATTTAATTAAGGGAGAAAAAAAATTTTTTTCTTTTTCTGTATGTAAAAGGAATTAAAACAATGGATGGATAAAAGTACTCGTGGGGTGGTTTATTTTAGTCTTGGATCCATGATTCTCATTGAAAGTCTCCCCAGTGATATTTTACTTGCATTTTATGCATCATTTTCTAAAATAGCGCCAATAAAGGTGTTAATGAAGGTTGCAAATCGAGATAAACTTCTACCAGGACTCCCTGAAAATGTTATGACCTCATCTTGGATACCACAAGTTCCGGTTTTACGTAAGAGACTAAATGTGACTCTAGGGAAAATTAAATTCAAACTAAATTTACATTATTATTATTTTTTTTTTGTTGTTGAAAAATATTAAATTAATTCATTATTGTAGGACACGAGAACACAAAGGTTTTTATCACACATGGAGGATTAATGGGAACACAAGAGGCACTCTACTATGGCGTTCCCTTAATAGGTCTGCCATTTTTTTCCGATCAATTGCCAAATATGGAGATTTATGTTAAAAAAAATATGGCAATTCGATTGGACAAGAACGCAATTAATGAGAAAAAAATCACCAAGGCGCTAAATAGCATCTTAACGGATCCAAAATACAAGTAATATTTTTAATAATTATTTTAATTTTAATTAATTATTATTTTTATTTTATTTAATAATTATTTTTATTTTATTTAATTATTATTTTTATTTTATTTAATAATTATTTTTATTTTATTTAATTATTATTTTTATTTTATTTAATTATTATTTTCATTTTATTTAATTATTATTTTCATTTATTTTATTATTATTTTCATTTTATTTTATTATTATTTTCATTTTAATTAATTATTATTTTAATTAATATTTACAATTAATTATACGAATACAAATTTACGAATTCTTTCCATTCTATTTCTCCTCAGTTTTTAACACTGACGAGAAAAGCGACGCGCGCATGAGTGTTCAGGGCCGTGAATTGAGAAATATATTTGAAATTATATTCATACTGTATTATATGTACTATTTTCAGTTTTATTTATCAATAT
>JUFY01034795.1:24104-38438 GCA_001855655.1 Leptopilina clavipes
TGTCTAAAGTAAAAACCTAGTAAGTCGCATTTGCCATAAGGGCGAGCGTCCCTTAGCTTTGTTATTCGACTTTCGCTCTTATGGCAAATGCGACTTACTAGGTTTTAACCTTGAACAGCAGATATAAACTGAAAAAAATCTATTCGATTCTAATAATCGATTAATTGTCTATTATCAAATAAATATTAATTTTTAATGTTTTTACCAAATATTTACAATTCAAATATTCGAGTCAATTAAATGCTACTATTTGATTCAAATACAGAAATTATTTCACACACAGTTCATTTAATTTAAAAAACAGAAATTATTTGGTCCAATTAAACATTTATTTGATAATAAACAAGTAATTGATTATTTAAATTGAATAAATTTTTATACCAGTGTGAAATAATTCTTGTTTTGTAAATTTATAAATTATTTTCAGAAAAACTTTCTAGACAGTTAAGTAGGCAATCGATCACCTGATCTAGTTGCTGTAAATACTTATATAATATACTTTTAAACTTTGCTTCTTAATAAAAATAGAATTCAAATTCACAAATTACATCCAATATAGGTTACATAATTTTTACATTTTTATATTTCTATCTATATGGTAGATTCTGTTGAAAATTTTGCGCTCAATGGCTTTAAAGTCGCTCTGTGGTAGATTTACACCTGATTTCTATGGTGAATAAAGTTCTACGTGCAGTGCATGCGAATCCTATAGTTGATCGTATTAAAATATCGAAATTTGCTTTGCCAGTTTCACAGAAAAAGCTGTTGGCGCGGTCAAAATAACGAGCTTTGAAACGATGTTTCAATTATTTTCAATATTGACGTCTTGGAAATTTGAATTTAACAACATCTATTTTAATTGAGGAATTTTTGCAACATATTTATTAATATCCTCGTGAATTTGAATTATCCTTATTACCTCCCATTTTTATTAGTTTTACTAAAATTAGTAAAATTTACTCTGGAATTAGTAAAAATTGGCAGAAATACGCATTAAAGTAGCAAAAAAAAAATTTAGATTTTACTTTCTAAGTAGTAAAAGTAACGTTAAATTTTTTTTCGTGTGTAAATAATTGATGAAATCAAAATTAATGATAAACCCTTGTCTTGCAGATTAATTATTGGCAATGAAATTAAAATATCAATGTTACACACTATGTTCAAAGGCTGAACTGAATATTTAGAGATAGAGAGATAGTTGAGATAGTGTGGCTGAGAATATATTAGTAGAAGTTATAGACACGTTCGGTTTCACGATGATCCAAAGAGTAAAGCATAAGAGATACTGTCTCTTGGCAGAACTGGAGATTCTGTTGATCAGAAGTTTTGCTCTTGTATTGGTGAAACAACTGTTCTTGAAAGGGTCGTTAGTAACAGACGCCGTCTCCTGTTAGAGACCCTAACTCTATTCGCTGTTCTCCAATATTTTGAGACATTCATGTCAAAACAAGATAGTTACATGAACACGTAAAATGATAGGTATTTAATAAAAAAAAAAAAAACAGACAAACAAAAATTCGCTATTTGTATAGGAAATATTTTTCCAAATTTAGAAACAGATTCAAATCCAATCTTTCTTGAAAGAAAATTTTCATTGAATATCATTTTAATACCAATGTGGTTTGAAGACATATATTGGGAAGATTTTCCTCGAATTGCTCCAGCGTTCGCCTCCTGAATTTGGAAAATGGTGAATATGATAAAATATTTATGTCGTCATGCCTCATTGCTCGCATAAATATTGGGATTCCAGTAACCATTCCTAGACAGCAAGCATATTCGGTTAGAATTATTGGCGTTATAAAAAAAAAATTAAATTGCAAGCTATGCCGTTTTACGATTTACTGTAGGAAACTTTTTCATATATTAGATGAATGACTTTAAATGAACAAATTTCTATATGTTACCGTCAAAAACCCAAAATTAGTTAACACTAGTATTGCCTAAATGCCTTTTCGTCAATACTAACATTGACTAGTCAAAACTAGAATTCACTAATGAATTGGAATTTACTCAATTTTAGAATTAACCAAAATGATTTAAATAATTATAAAGAAGGATTATAATAAGACAAGAAAGTCGTTTTCTTTTACTGCGCATGTGTTTTTGTTTTGGCAGATTTTGCCTCTTGCACGTCAACTAAAAATTTGTTTTGAATAGGTTATTCACTAATTAAGTTTATTTTCTTGTGAACGGGAAACTTAAAGGCCGCGATTCAAATTTAAAGTCGCGCGGTAAGAAATAATAAATACGATTGCAATTTATATTTTTTACGGTAGTTATAGTAAAACCATTAAACTTTTTAAACTTGAGTGTCTACTCTTCTCTTCTTTCACCAAAGGGTGAAACTTGATATTGCATTAATGCGGGATGCTCTAACTGTACTGTATACATATTTCGTCGTGCAATATATTAAGATGCAATTTTATTTTCAATTTTAATTGCCGTGTTTTTATAAAAAGACCATGTTGAAGTCCACAACGTTTATGATCAACGATTTAAAAGAAAAATATTTTTCTGTTACATAATTTTTGTCTAAAACAAATTTTTGCAATTTTTTTCAATCAACAACTGCGAAAAGAAAAATTTGTAGACAATAAATATTATTTTTGGCTTGAAAAAATATTAATTCTTTTCTGAATCGTTGATGATAAACGTTGTGGACTTCAACTTGGTATAAAAAGAATGTTTACATCCAATGACAATAAGTCATCAATGTTTATTTAAAATTAAAACTTTCGAAGCACTTCAATAATTCAGTTCGATCAGATATAAATAACTTGAAATTGGATGAATTCTTGCTTTAGTATTTAAGTTTTTTTGATTTGTAGACCTATACAATAAAGAGAATAAATTGCTTCACATAATGCAAATAACTTGGAGCAACTTTGTTCCCTGAATGGAATTTTACTTCACTATTTGTAGATAACACAAAAGAGCTCTACGAGTTTTTGAGTCAGGAAATATTGGTTTACCACAAAAGGTGTTAAACCATTCTCCATTCTCGCTTATCTTTGCAATTCCCAATATGGGAATTAATTGCAAAAGAAGAAATATGTCACACTATTTATTGTCGATTATAACAAAATACGATTTTTCGAGATCTTAGTTATGGATAAAATTCAAAAATTTACTCAACGAAACAATTTTATTGTTAAATCTGTATTCTGTCAAACATTTTATATAGCTCTACACGCGCTCTTATTTCCAGTCCCTCTTCCATGAATGTAGAGATTATTATTATGTTTTGCCCCTCTCGAAACGCAGAAAGTTAAGTTTATGAAGCTGAGGGGATCCATAAAATGAAAGTTACATTTTCGTCCAGGGACGTTTCATCAAACCCACTAACATCATGTAACACTATATATTATGTACATGTCCCTCTGCTAATCAGTCGTCCGTGATGTAAAGTTTTTTTCTTGTTTGTAAATTTAATAATTTAATGCTTAAGTGGATTCGATATAAAAAAAATGTTTTAATAACGGTGGAGTATATTAAACTAAAAGATATAGGAGACAACGTCACTAGAAATGTCCAAGCTGGTGCCAAAGGTGGTATCTACAAGGGTTAAGTATCTACAAGACTGGTGAAATGGCTTCTTCACTATAAGATTGCACATTACCTTTAAGGGGTTCTAACTTTCTACATAGATCCAAATAAACTACTCTATCCCAATCACACACCTGTGTTTCCAAGCGTGTATTTTATTTTCAATCCACACTCAGGGAAAAATTATGTTCCAAGCAAATCCATATTTTGTTGCATAAACCCAAGTTTTAGGTGTTATTTTAAATAAAGTTTGTTTAACCTAAATATTTACTTGCTTCAAATAAATGTTTGGCTCCGTTTAATAAATTTTTTGATCGAAGAAAGAATTTGATCCTTTGAACTAAATTTTTCTTGAAACCGTCTGTCTTAAACTATACAGAAACTGAAACTGCTGTCCAAAGTAAAAACCTAGTACAGTAGAATTCCAATTATCCGGATTCCAATTATCCGGACATCCGATTAACCGGATTTGTTTTTGAACTTAAAATTCCTTTTTTATCAATTTAAAAAATTTTTAAGTTTAAAAATTTCTTTTAAGGTTAAATAATTCCCTTACATTGACTGACAAAAACCGAATTGTCAGATTTTAAAATAATGTTGAAAACGGATTACATCACATCTTATTTAAGCAGTTTACAATTTTTCTGTTATTAATTTGTCGCGTAATTTAATAAACTATTAATAATAAATTGAAAAACAATTTTTAATAGTCGCTAAGTATTTATTGATTTTTAACAAACACACCCATAATATGAAAACATTCGCGTGCACCTGCAAGAGGAAGCGGAATAAAATGTACACATAATACAGCTTTATGGTGTTTACAATAGGTTCCCATAACAACAGGAGTGTCTAGCAAATAATATTACAATTCGAAAGAAGGTGCATTATGTATTTTGTGTTCATTTTAAAAAGAAATGCGCAACTAGGGTGATAGAATTTCTTACATAGAAATTCACAATAGCAAAATATCTTAATTTCAACGCTTGTTACGAAAAAATAAATAAATAAAAATATTCCGTATTCTTTTCAATATATTAAATTTAAAGGTTCATTAATTTTAGGGAGACTTTCAGTTTTGATTGCTCTAAATTAGTAAAGTGTGAAAATTATTTTATTTTTCGAGAATGTTACTAAAGGTTTCTCCTTTACGGTTTAACGAACCGGAAGTTATCCCACGAGTTTCGGAAGTGGGTTTTCACACGAGTTTTGCGTTCGAGGGGATCAGGACTGAACAGTAGTGGCGGCGTTGAAACGATGAGCTCAGGGCTCACTGACACGCCGTCATCGACATTTTTCATCGCCGAAAATTTGAAACCGAAACTCTTTTATTAGAGTATTTTTTAGTTCACCTTTTATTCCCAGCTTCAAACAGCTTTAATAATACCATGGGCAAATATAATTGCACTTTATTTCAAGAAATAACATTTTCCAAACACACACACGCGGATAGATTCTCTTAAAGTATGTTTTTTGCCGGAGAAGAAAAGATAGATCACTAAATTCCCAGATGCAGTTAAAAGTTAAATACTTGCTTGGCTTCCTATGGGAAAAGAGTCTCTTTTATCCATCGAACCAAACCCTTCACTCTCCACACCTTTTTTTCGTCTTTCATTCGTTTACAACCTGTTCCAATTCTCATCTTACTCTTTCCATTTTACAAAGTCAAGGTATTAAATTTCTATCCTGTTTTAAATCATCTGAGTAAATATCCATAACATTGAACTCATCAAGACACTACGCATAAAATAAATTATTCATGTTCATTTAAATATCTGCAAAGTGTGAAGCGATTAATTCATGTTTTATTATACACACGAAAGTAAACAAACTTTCGTCGAAATAAATTTATATAAATTTATTTCGATTGATGCAATTATTCTAATAATAATACATTTCCGCAAACTTGAATATCACACAAATCCAAACCCATAAAACAGATTCATTAACTTCCTGTCGTTAAATCGGCCTGGCTTCAGTTCCTGCCGTTCTAAAACCAGAGTAACCAACTTCTATTTAACGCTTAAACGACGTTTCCAATTGTCCATTATGTCCCACATTGACATGGCCAATCGCAGTCCATCTACCAATGTGTCTCCAGGAGATATTTGTGGTCGATCAATCTTACCGAAAATTGCACCATAAAAGAACCTATCTAAGACCCTTGTCCATTAAACAATTGTTTTTAATTAAAAATGTCAACAAAAAATTATATCAAACATTTAAAAAAGTTTTTCATTCTAAACTGTAAAATTTATGGTTAAATAATTTGAGAGCGGTGAATATATATATTTTAGAAAACTCTTTACAAAACTGATTAACATTACCCGCAGTCAGTGGTTTTAAAAGGTTTTGTTGTGATTGAAAAATTGTGGCGTTGACATTGACATAATGTTCGCACCAATAGAAAACACCATGACGAGATAACAAACGCATAATCAACCGCAAATCCCTGGCGAGTAATTAAAAACAAACGCAATTCAGCTGCAAATATTGGAAATTTGTTGCAGTGAGAGAAAGAAAAAAGAGGGAAAAAAAGGCATAGCTTTTACGAATGAGAGTAGCCTGGCCATTCCATTCAATAAAATTGCCCCAGACTTTACCTGAATGCTGAAGATTAATTATTCATTTTCCATCAAAGTTTAAAACCACTGCAAAAGATAAGTAAATAGTTTTTTTTCTGACTTATTTATCTATATGTGAAATATTTGTGATAGAGAAAAATCGTTATTCATGCCATCAGATCAATTAGTCGCGTCGATTTTAAAAAATTATTAAAAAGCATCTATGCTCTTAATATGGAAATGGTGAAGAATAATAATAAAATGATGAATCGTTAAGCTTCTTAATTTCCTTATATTTCAAGACCAACACAGAAAATCTAAAGGAATCAAAAAGTTGCAAAATGATACTGCTTTCTTTGATCATTCTAAAAATTGATACAAAAAAGCGGTATCATTTTACAACATTTTCTGTGAATAGGTTTTCTTGGATGAAAAAATTAAGACCCGCTTTCAATAATAAATTGTCAATTACTGAAATTAATTACTTGTTTTAACCATTTTCTATGAAGAGAGAATTTTATCAAATTTATATTTTATAAATTTTATGCTAATAGAATTCCTCACCAAGTATTCAAATGAGAGACATAAATTCAATATTGTCCGGTTGTTTTAATATTTGGATAAGTTATAATTGAGGATCTAAATAATAAATTGATTGTAATTATTATATAACGATAATTTCAATTAGTCAACTATTGGTATGACATCGCTATATATAATATGCTTCCTGTGTTTCGCAGTGAGATATAATATACAACAACAAGAATCAACTAGGCATATCGATTCTGGGTATGTATTACAGTATGCATCAATATTCACGAACTGTAATACTGAAGATAAAGTATATTCTGGATTACGACAACCTTGATTAGAGAATTAGGATGCTGATCTACTACTGTAATAATTATACACGAAGACGATTCAATTTTGGAATAACATATATACAAATTATAAACCCAAGAAGCAAAAAACTGTACTCTCTAAATTTGAATTAGTAAAAATTTTAACTAATTTGAATTAGTGACTCACTTTTTGCTTTCGAATTAGTTAAATTTTACTAATAAATAGTAAAAAAAAATTTTTCTACTAATTTATTAGTAAATTTTAACTAATTCAAAAGCAAAAAGTGAGTCACTAATTCAAATTAGTTAAAATTCTTACTAATTCACATTTAGAGAGTAAGTGAAATAATAATTTCTGTTCAATCAAATACCATTTAATTGACTCAAATAAAATTTATTTGATACAAATAAATATTTATTTGATAATAGACAAGTAATCGGTTATTTAAATCAAATACATTTTTTTTCAGTGCAGTTGTAATATTGTCAGGGAGGAACAATATTCTTTTCTCACTATGTTGCAGGATTTTATTATTTTGCTAGTAACAATTTTTGATTTTGTTATTTATCAAGTTTACAATAAACTATGATAGTAATAAGTGAAATCACCCCCAGGGTGGAAAATTATCCTTAGTAGAAAAAGTGTATTTTATTCAGAGAAACTTTCTGACGATTTGGAATTTTGATTATCAGTATTGAAAACCGTTTTAGTCGGACATAACGGTAATAAAGTATTAAGTACCTAATAAATTGCATTCAGTAGTAGAATATTAACAGAGACGGAGGCAAAATATTTGGGGTACTAATTTATCTCGGAGAGATTGAAGTAATCAGTTGTGATTTTGAAATTGCAACATCCAGATTATGATTTTAATTGGATTCCTTTTCATGTATACGTTTACACGGTAGTTTGAGAGATGCATTCAATTCTTGAAAGCCAGAGAAACAGATCCTGGAGGATTTTCTTGACCGCAACACACAGGAGAGTATAGGGTTTTGGTCGATTTGACCGCAACTTGGACTGGGAGAGAGTCGTCCTTTGAGTCACGTTACACTGTATAGAGATATTAACTTGCGTGTATGTGTGTGTGTGTGTGTTGCCATATGGGAGAAGGTCGTTTGTGAGCTCTGGAGTTGACATATTTCGCCGTAGGGTCTTGCCTAGTCAGGACGTCTGGGGTCCACCACCAACCACCACTAGTTTCTCCACTACGACGACGAATGGTCAGAGGTTCAAGGGTAAATAGTGATTTCAACCAGAAGCACCACCCAAGGGACTAGTTCTTCTTTCAACCAAACTCCTTGATATCCTCACTAGCAAATGTTTTCTTTATAAAGATACCACACATTTTTGTCACCGTCCCTTTACTTCATTTTAGATATTTTTTGAAAGTAAACAGTAACTTTTTTTTAACTTCCAAACTGAAAATTGAGGTAAAAATTTGTCTTCTTTTGTCTTTTTCTTCTTCTTCTTCTACATATGGTGTTGATTAAAAGACTGTGGAGTTTGTCAAATATTTGCCATGAATTCGTTAAATTTTGTCCGACTGTAAATGACTCTTACTCCTGATGGCAAATAAAAAAGAGAATCGAGTCTGACCAAACTGACTTTTACTACTTACATAAAAAAAAACAAAATAAGTATGACTAAACCCATCTTTCGCTACTGACACGAAAGGTATTTTCGAATATTGATTTGAAATAGAAAAGAATCAATTTGTCTGACTAAACGCTTATTTCACTACTGGTAAAAAATAGAAAATCTTTCTGACTGAAAATATCTTCTACTTCTGATATTTAATAGTCAAGAATTAATCCTGAGATTAATTTTAAGATTAAAGTTAAAATTTAAGTTACCTCTAATAATGATACGAAACACACTCCATATGTCTGAGTCAAACGTTTTTTTTTACTACTGACACGAAAACGACAATCTGACTGACTAAAAAGGTTTCTTACTACTTGAATTGACAAAAATCTAAACTGATTAAAACTAGTCTAACTAAAACTGTTCTTTTCTATTAATACTAAATGTCCAAATTAAATTTGTCTGACTATAACTGTCTTTTACTACTGATACAAAATACCGTTTTACTGTCTGACTAAACTGTCTTTTACTCTACTGATATAAAATTTAAATCACACTTAAGAGAATTTCTCTAGTCTTAACTTTTATTAAAAGCTAAGTTAAAAAAAATCTAAATAAACAGAATAAACAAAAATTTATAATCCTAGTCGAATATAATTCTGTTTCACAAAACCAAAATACTATTATTTTGTTGAGTAAAACTAACGAAACTTTCTTCAGATAAAACTGATATTGAAGTTTAGGATTTATTTATCTTATTT
Organism: Leptopilina clavipes; assembly: GCA_001855655.1. Classification (NCBI taxonomy): domain Eukaryota; kingdom Metazoa; phylum Arthropoda; class Insecta; order Hymenoptera; family Figitidae; genus Leptopilina; species Leptopilina clavipes. The sequence goes on from JUFY01034795.1 coordinate 33,409, forward strand.
TCTTTCTATATTATATATTTTATATATATTCCTTAAGATTTTATTTTTCATTTAAGTGTCAACTTTTTGGCAACTCTCGGAGATTTTCTCTTTTCGAGTAAATTCTGAAAGTTGGAAGGAAAAATATCTTGAAATATGGTGTTGGTTTGGTTTTTTTCTGTTTCGTTTTCTTTTCTCTTTTTTTTCTCTTTCCCTCCATCATTTTCTTTTTTGTCTGGTCGCCCGCAAAATGAGACTTTTTTTTTCTTCTTTGCACTCGAAATCCATTCACCGGAAAGAAGATATGACGGAAGGAGCAAAGGATGAGGGTTAAGGGAGTGAGAGAGAAAGAGAGAGAGACAGGATCTTGATATGACGAAATGTGGAGGGTATCAAGAGAATAGAGGGGTTAGACAGAAGTCGACTAAATAGAGAGAGGATAGGGGCGAGGCGTTACCGTTGATGCAGCAGCTATGAAGGGCCGAGTCTCAAGTTTCTTGGGGTAATCATAACTTGCATTATATGGCTCGCCGCATGTATATATATTATAAGAGAAAATGGTGTGCATAATATCTAAGCTCTTGGCTCCATTATCTAGCTATTTAATTCTCAATCGTTGAAACGATTTCGTTAAACGTTTATTTTCAAGATGCTATCATTGCTCTTCTAATTTACAATTTGTATAAGAAGTAGTTACTTTATTTTTTATCGTCTTTCAAAGTTCAACAGTTAACAAAACAATTTCTACCTGTTATTTATATTTTTACTACTCTCTAAATCTGAATGAGTAAAAATTTAGAGAGTACTAAAATCTACAAATATATATTTCTCTAACGCTCGCTATTTGTTATTTTTATTATCTATCATAATAATATTAATAATAATAGTTATTATTATTGTTATTACCTAATATTATTATTTTTCTTATTTATTTATTTATTGAAGAACATAACGGGACATTATAATTATTAATTTATTTTAGTATTTATTTACTTATTTATTTCTATAATTAGCAGGGCTTACGAAATATAGACTTTTATTACATTTTTTAACAGTTTTGTTCATTTAGTATTGTATTATAAATTATCCAGTATTTTCATTTTATAAATTTGCAGGTGAAAATTGTTTACGTAATTGAATTAAAACTCTGAGGGATTTTTTGTTTTGCTAATTTGTCGTAGTGTTGAAAACCTGTTTGGAAAAGATTTAAATTAAAACTGAGGGACTTTTTTTCTAATTTTTACGTATTGTTTTTTTTTCGTATTTTCGAAAAATATTTGAATTTAATAAAGGAGCTAGTTTGGAGTTAGGAATTAAAGTAAATGTAGTAGTGTAAGTCAATTATGGTCAGACATGGTTCATACTATGTATAGTTTTTTGGATTTTGTTGTTGAGAAAATTTTGGAAAAAAAAATTATCAGTAGTAGAAGAGACAGTACGGGGAAGAGAACTAAATACGTGTAAATAGTATAAGTCAATAACGGTCTGACATGCTCTGGATATTTCACTGTCAGTGATAATAACATTATCAAAGTGTGTTAACTTGTTAACAGGTAAAGTGAATCATTGACAAAATTAAATTACATTCTTAGTGCTGTTTATATCCTGTCTGATTTTGTTTTTTATAAAAAAAGAAAATCAGACATAATACAATGACTAAATTTTGTATAGTACTTTTATTAACTTCTTATTCCATTATTTCTCTTTTCAATCTACAGAAGAAGAAAAAACTCATTTTTTCCTTTTTCTGCAAACTAAAATAGGAAAAAAAACATTTTTTTTTCCTTTTCTTTTTTTTAAATTGAAAATGAAAAAAACTGTTTTTTTTTCTTCCTCAAAATAAAAGAAGGGTAAATTTATTTTTTCCTTTTTCTAAACTTAAAAACTTTTTTTCTAATGTGATTAAAGGGGGTGAAAAAATGAAACTGGAAAAGTCGACGTGGGAGTATTTTTGAAAATTGCCAATCGGACGTGGATAGTTGTGTTTGGAAAATGATAAATTTTTGCATCAGTACTTCTCGAAATAAACTGGAATTGTTAGTGGCTTGAAAACCAGTTACTCATACCCAATTTTTCAAAGCTCTGATTCGATCAAAGTGCTTTTACGAGGCATGTCCTGCATAACTTTTGTTGTGCGCTTTCCCATGTATATGGTATATCTATATAAGTACATGTATGTATATACAGTGTAACATGTTTTTCGCGCAGGTCAACGACCTCAATACCGAAAGTAGATTCGATCAATTTTGCTGCCCCCAACCCGATAGCTGGAGGGATTTGGCGAAACAAGTTGAGAAAAATACAAGAACATTACTATGGAGAGTTGCTGGATAGAGAGCGAAATGAAGAGAGAGAGAGAGAGGTACAGTGGTGATGCGTTAACGTGAATCGAAAAGTTGATAGACTCTGTACGCGTGCATCTAGACATTCTGCCACTGTCACATTCAATTCCAAAGTCCTCGAGTTTCTCCAGCAAGGCACCATTCTTTTCAACTTTATTCAAATAGAACGTTCTTTTCTTCTTCTCCATTCTTAGTATTCAACTTGAAAGCTTCAAGCTTCATATATATCTATATTTTTTTTTATTTTTTTTTCTTCATTGCGACCTTTTTCCATGTTTTAACGAATATTTCTGTGACCGACTTATTTCAAATTTTCTTCTTTCATAACTACGGGAAAAAATATGTTTTTAACTGACAGCTTCTTTTTAAAAACTATATTTCACAAAACAGAACAATCTGTGAAATTGTTTTCTTCCTTTGGAAAAATAATACCTTTTTCCTCTTGTCATTTGTAAATCATCAATTTTGTAATTGCCGTGCAATTATGTTTGATAATTAATTTTTAATTAAAAAAAAAAAAAAATTTAAGTACCAAAAAAATTGTAAATTCATTAAATAAAAAAATATACAGAATATATATATTCTTTATTTTAGAAAATGAAATTAATTGAAATCAATATGGAATTTTTTTTCTCTTTGAAATAAAGTTATTTTCCATTTAGTTTATTATTAATTTCGTTATAATTAGTAATTAAATTGAATTTAAATTAAATTTAAATTTCACAAAGAATTTTTAATTATTGACGCTAAATATTGGTTTCCTGAAATGACTGGGGATAAAGGCAGGTAACTTATTCTTTCATTTTGTTTTTGTTCAAATAGATTAAAAACTGGAAAATTCTCTCTGTTAAAATCCGGTATGTCATTCAAAAGCAAATATTTCATATAACGGAAATATTGAAGATTGTTTTCAGTTTTCAGTTCTCTTTAATTTCGAAATTTGTAATTATTTATTCATTTTAGAATCCATCACGGGATATTTATTAATTTTAAAATTTCAGTTCTCTTTGATTTCGAAATTTGTAATTATTTAATTATTTATTTTAAAATCCGTCACGGGGTATTTATTAATTTTAGAATGTCCCGTCTAGTATGAATAAATAATAACTAAATAAATAAATTGGAATGTAATTTAGTAAGCGCAAATTCTTTCCGAAATAATTAATAAACCCCGCAATTAGAAAACTAAAATTTGCCCAGCCAATATAATATAAAAGTGAAAATCAACATTGATATAAAAAGGTTCTCGAAATTTTCCCCAAGTTTGATTATTGTTCAGTGATTCGCTACGAGAAACGGAAGCGAATAAAGAGGAAAACGGAAAAAGGAAACAGGTATATGCTTCTCTTTTGGTCGAGATTTCCAAATCGCTAAAAGGAATACGCATTCGACCGAAATTGTATCCTTTTTCGAGGTTTGAGAGTTAAGTGGAAGCGAAAGTAGTGGCAGGTGAATATAACTTGAAACGAGGGACGAGGGGGGTGGGTGTGAGATTTGCGCGCGAAAACAATCAAATAATGTAAGAAAGCACTTTACAAAACTTCTCTTTCTCAAAACCCAAAGAAAACTCATCAGGAATTTAATACCTCGATTTCAGTGCCCCTATTAAAAAGTTAAGTTTGATTAATTAGAAAACCACATTAAAATCCGTTCCTCAACGTTCAAGGAATAGACTAATTTTCCTTATATTACCTCCATGAAGTTTTTTTCTTTTCATTCGAGATGTCAACTATTTCTATTTTGAGGAGAGTTTCAATTTTTCTAATACACAAACTTCTTTTCTAAGTTAGAAATTTTCTTGAAAGTTGAAACGTATATTAAAGTTCCATAAATGTAAATAAAGAAATTAGAATTTGTGTTAGTTTCTAGAAATAACATTTTTATTTATTAAAATAGTAATATATATTAATAATTATAGGCCGAATGGCTTCTTAAAAACTCAAAAAGAAAAAAGACTGAATTATTATTAACAATTAAGCCTTTTTTCTTTGTTTCCATTATTATTAACAATTCCGCCTTCTTTCTTTGTTTATATTATTAATTCCGCCTTCTTTCCTTGTTTGTATTATTAATAACAATTGCGCCTTTTTTCTCTTTTTTATTATTAATAATAATCATTACTAACAATTGAGCTTTCTTTCTTTCCGATTTAATTCAATTAATTATTAAATTATTAATTTTCAACAGTAATTATTGTTAATAATTGAGCCCCGTTTACTTTTTCAGTTAACTAAATTATTATTGCTTTTTGATTACTTATTAAATTGTTAATAATAATTATTATTATTAATATTATACACCAAATGGTTTCTTCAAATCTCAGAAGGGAAAAGACTCAATTATTATAAGGATCTTAAGGGGGAGGTGGGATATTACATAAGTGCCAAGTTAGGTGACAGGTTTCTTAATTGAAACATTTTCTCAGATTTACAAAAGCCTCAACTTCGACCCTTGCGCCCTACCTTACACACACACACACACACACACACACAGCTTATGGGGGATAAAGTTGTCCAATAAATATTGGTGATGCTGTCACATTCTCTTTCATCGCTTTCACTCATTCCCTCTACAATTACAGGGGAATATATTACGAAAAAAAAAATCTCTCTCATCACAAGGCGATTAACAGAAACCTGTTGTCCTTTCAGAAAATTCTTTCCCTTTCTCCCATAAATTTAATATTTACCCTCTTATTCCCCCCCCCCC
>JUFY01034796.1:0-13612 GCA_001855655.1 Leptopilina clavipes
CAGTAAAAGGGGAAAAAGGGGACAAATCACCAAAAAAGGGGAAAAAGAGGACAAATCATCAAAAAAGGGGAAAAAGGGGACAAAATTTTTAAAAGGGGACAAAAAGGGGAAAAGGGGACCATCTGTGATGCCTGGATAATTCTTGCAAGCAACACTGTGCAGAAATTTCGACTGAAGCTAGACACGTTCTTTGATATACTTTAATGTATTTTCGAGTAAGTGCTTCAATCCTACCCGTTGGTATTGTAAATCATTATGAATTTTAAGTCTATTAATTTTCAACTATATAGTTATTTTAAATGTCGTTCCAGAATATCGATAAACATTTATACACGTATAAAACTTACCCTTCTATCTTCTCTAAAAATCCAACCTGTTTGAGCTCTTGAAAATGTAATTCCTTTTGTTGACATCTGCGCTGCCATTATATCACTAGACATTAAAATATCAACTTCATCTTCTATTTCCATTTCAGTATCCTAAACATAAATAAGAATACTTGACCGTATGTAATGAAAAGAGAAAGGAAATACAGTATTCTCAAAGTTCCAAAATCTATTGTATAAAAATTCAGAACAATGTATTATTTTTATGTTTCAATAAGCACTCGACCAAAAGCAAAGTAAGAGATTGACATCCAGAGACAAAAAAAGAAACAAAAACCTTTGCACACGCTTCTTGTAAACTGATGAATTACACATAATAGTCGTCAATAACACATTGTCACATTGTTGAATGATTGTTCATTTTGAATTTGCATTAAGAAAAACTGTCAAGTTATAGATCATGTTTAAGGTAATAATTTTCTTTGTGTTTATTTATGATAAACAATTATTTTACAAAAATATTTGTCTCTCCACGATAATATACATTTCAACTTTGAACTTGAAAACAACATTAAAGCATATGTAGCGTACGCCACTTTTATTTTAAATCAAATTTTTTTTTCTTGATTAGAATCATTGGAAAATGAAACTTGATACAAATTCAAAATTTGCATAAATCAAATCTATCAAATATTTAGAAAGATTAAAAATAATAGAAACCTCGTATCTCACTCTTTGAAAGAGTTTTGCTTTATTATCGAGGACTGTGAGCGATTTACTGGGTTTCTGATCACCATTAAAAATAAATGTTATATCTCCTTTTGTCCATCTCATATCATTGAAATCTGCAAGTGTTGTGTCAATTCTTATCGAAGCTCCACTTTTATGAATTTTACATACATCCGATGGCAATGTTCTTGAAACCAATGGAACTGAAATGTAACATTTATACTTGACTAGAAAGTTTGTACCATTTTATTTACATTTAATTTACATTATTTACATTTAGAAAATCTTAAACGATCTAAAAACGTTTTATGAACGTTTCCATATCAGAACAGAGACCTTTTCCGCGTGCCCACAGGGTACCTATTAAATTAAACATAATAACAATCCGGAGGGGGATTGGCCCTAATGACTGTGGGTATTGCAACTTGTTGTTGTAAAAAATAGACTAAGCTTTTCATAATTTTGGCACTTAGTTAAAGAATATTCAAGTTATGCGACTAGTTGATGGAATAAAAAATATATACCCATCCATTGTAAGGAGAATGAAATTAATTTGTATGTAGAAAAAGTTTTTTAAGGAAAGACATATTTGTACACTTACCCCAACTTTGAAAATCCCATTTCAATTCCATGTAAAAGTCTCCCATTTGCCGTAATGCTGCTACTAAGTTTGGTCTTCTCTCCTCCATTTGTTCTCTTGCTTGTTGTTTCAATTTTCTTACTAATGATAAAACTGCAATAGAAAGAAAATTAAAATTTTTTATTTCATATCTTAGGTGCCAAATACATTTATTATATCTTCTGCTTTTATGAATAAGAAGGTCATCTAATTGTAAGGGATAAAGAAAACTTGTTTCAAAATCGTTGCTTGGTATAGCATAAGTATCCCAGATTTTGTCTAATGGATACAAGGACCAACATTTGAAAAAAGACAATGTTCAAAACGAAAAATGAGATTAAAATATTTTGTAAAGTTTAAAAAGCAATTCAATTTACTAATTTGTCTGTCGCCATAACTGATAGCCTCTGCTAATGGGCTCCAACCAGCCACATTTTTTACTTTCACGGGTACTCCATGAGCGAGCAACAGCTGAACACATTCTACAAACATTCAATAAATTAATGGTCTTGAGCTAATAAAATAAAATAAATACAAATGGAAAAAGTATATGAAAATTATGAATCAATGATAATTTTAGTCAAGTAATTATCAACTGTAGATTCAAAAAGGGCAAAAAATAAACAAGTTTTCAAAAGTGCATATTTCTAATCAGTTTCTGTAATATATTGTTTAATTGTATGTACAATGTATAATTTTTTAAGTTAGTATGTAACAATTATTCCGTTGGTAAAACTACAGTCGACTTAAATATTAATTAACATGGTTTGATCTTTTAATAATTTAATTTTAATAAAATTTCTTTATACGTAAAAGAGTCACAACTAGAATAACTTTAGATTTAAAAAAAATTTTGCAATTTATATTTTGAATTTACATTAAAAATGTAAAATAACTGTAAATTACCTTTTCGACCTAACATCACAGCCAAATGTAGAGGAGTATTTCCTGGAAAGGTGTGATTGTGTAATAGAAAATAATTAAAATGAAATAAGATTAAATAAAAAATTTATATTAAAAGTAAGTTTACCTTGTTTATCCTTTTGAGTAAGATCATGAGTTCTAATCAGAGTACTCATAGTTTTAATGTCACCATTATAAATGCACTTATGTAAGGGAAAGTCTTCACAAAATGTAGATTCTGCCATTCTTTAAATGCTGTTGATACTATTAAAAGTATGTTTATGATATTCTTTATATTATTTAATTAAAATATTAAAGTTTATAAATATATTATGAAGACTAAAAACAGAAACTCTTAATGTTTTAATCTAATTCGTTGATTGGATTCAAAGATACGAAGAGTTTTTAATTTTAAACAAATTAATAAAGATTCATCTCTATAAGCTTCCCATTTAGCACTGAGAATTTTCTCAAGAGCAAATATTACAGTGAAATCTTTAGAAAATATTGAGATTATTCAAGAATATTGTCTCATAAGTAAGCCATTTTGAAACTCACATTTTAATATTTCAAAACTTTCAATGCAATGTCAGAAAAGGAAATATGTTAACTCTGCTGTGTGGGATATTATAGCCATCCAAAAAAGGTATCATAGCTATATAATTGAATGTACCCACAAGTTAAAGTAAAATTTTGCTTGGTTCCATCAATTGAAGGATGATCAAGTATCACTGGCATAAGATACAAAAGGTTTATATATAAATTATATAAATAATAGCGCGTTTTTTAGGTTAATTTTCTTATATTTTAAAGCCAATAAACTTTTATCATTGGCAAGTTGTAAGCAGTTTACAAATTAGTAATAAAATAGTCTATTCTGATGTCGTATACTTAATTAATTAAAGAAAGTAATTTTTCAATCTTGTTAAGAAATACTTTGTTATGTAGCTTTAAAAAATAATAATAAATAATAAGGAATAATAATAATAAAACATTACAATAATAATTAAATGTATGTTTTTTGTAGTGAATAATAAAAACAATGTTTACCAGTTTTCCTATTACAAACTTGCTATTACCTTCTGCTTCACATTATATTTATTCAGTATATAATAACACAATCTTAAAATTGCACAAATATGGAGCTGTCAAGTATCCTCTATAACAGTAGTGCCATGTAATAGAGTTGATCATAACAATGTTGTTATCGATGCAAATACCTTTCATTTAAGGATTTGATATATTTTATCTTTTGTATTAGCATATTGAGAATAATATGAACGTTAAAAAAAGTGTAGAAAGTGCTGGCAGAACGTTTGTGCACAGCCATAAAATTTCAACACAGCATTGATTGTACTATGCATGTTTTAATTTAACTGTTTATCACTTTTAGAAATGGAAATATCAGTTTGTTTAAGGCTTATATTCATAAAACTTGAGTAAAATACACGAATTTCTACTAAAAAAATACCATTTACTTTTTTGTAAAAAGTAAATATTTGAAAAAAATTAAATAATTTTTTTATGTATAAATTCACTTTGTAAAACTTGGGTCAGGGTGGGGATGCATACATTCACTTCAACAGAGTTCATAGGAGAGGGTGCGCGCACTCATAGCAATAGTTAAGCAGATTCTACAATAGAGCTATAGAAGGACCATATGTATATCACTCTGAGTAGCGATACTATTTGTGAACGTACAACGTAATAATCATTATGCTCTTTTCATTTAGAGGTGAACGCATGCATGAATTCAGGATGAGGACGTATAATACTCCATCTTCCCATGATATTTAGTGGTGGTAGTAAGGAATAAAAAGTACACTAATAAAAATAATTATGTGAATTAAGAAAAATGAATAATTCAATAATTTCAACTTGTTCCTAAAATGTATAAACAGTAAATAGAACATTATCTACAATTAAACATAAATTTATTATATATTATTATTATGGCTAATACTTCTGGGCGAAATGAGATTTGCAGTGTCAATTTTGCGGGTGCATATTCGTATTTATTTTATAATATTTATTATATAATTTGCAAAAAGTAACCTATTTACATTTTTCAGATATGCGAATTAAATATAAAGATAAGAATGAAACATTTACAGAAAATCAGTTGAGCAGTAAAGAGCCATTTGGTCAGTTCAAAATTTGGTTTGAAATAGCTTGTAATACACCAACAATTTTGGAACCAAATGCTATGCTTTTAGGCACAGCTTCCAAGTTTGTGAAAGTTTATCTCTAATTTAATAATTATTATATTATAAGTAAATTAATTTCAATATAAATTATAATTAAGTACTTATGTGACAAATATACTTGACAATATTAAGTCTTATAAAAATGAATATCAAATTGTTTTCAGGGACGGCATTCCATCTGTAAGACCAGTATTACTCAAAGGATATGGTTTTGAGGGTTTCAAATTTTATACCAATTACGAAAGTCGGAAGGGAAAAGATCTAGTATGGCTTTAGTGTTTAGAATTTTTTTTAATTCCTTGAGAATAATTACAAAATATTTTTTTCAGGAAGAAAATCCAAATGCGGCACTCACCTTTTTCTGGGAATCATTAAGGCGCACGGTTAATAATAATTTTTAAAGAATCCTAATCCAGCTTCTCTGTCAAAAATTAATTGAATAGTAGGGTTTACTTAATCATTTTGCAGTTAACATATTATTAAACATCTACTGTCGTCAAAATTGAAGTTTTTTTAATTCACTTTGCACTAAAATTTTTTTCAACCTTGAAAAGTACTACTATCCAATATTTTTTTTACAGAATAAGTCATCTTTATTGTAAAATTTATTAGAAAAATGAAGTTTAAGATAATTGTTTAAATTATTTTCAGATTCGCATTGAGGGCACTGTCGAGAAAACATCGTGTGAGGATTCAGATGCATACTTTATGAGTAGACCATTTCCTAGTCAAATTGGAGCATGGGCTAGTAAACAAAGTTCAGCAATTCCTGGAAGAGAAATCCTGATGATTCGAGAACGAGAATATTTATCTCAATTTTCAGATAAAAATGTTCCACGACCAAATTGCTGGTATGTATAACCACAATCCTATTTACTCTATTTTATTTATTTGCAATTACTTTCTTTTAATTACAGGGGAGGTTATATTCTTACTCCGAAAGCGGTAGAATTCTGGCAAGGACAAAGTGATCGTTTACACGACAGAATTCGCTTCAGGTATCCAGTGTCTGGAGAAAAAATTGACAATATTTTACTTCACCAAGGAGAGAATGGATGGGTATATGAAAGATTGTCTCCATAAAAAAATTTAATATTAAAAAAGGAAAAGTTTATTTAAAAAAATATTAATATGCAAATAGTACAAAAGTATTACTACAGAATATGGTGTACGGTGTTAACTGTGTGATAATGCAATTATTTCTCTTTGTAATCCTGAAATGAAAATTCAAATGCACATTTTCTTTAAATATTAATTAAATATATTTAAAAAATGATTCAGAAAAAGTGAAAACAAATTAAATCTATAATTTTAAAAAAATATTACTTTAATTCATTAAAATTTTATTTTATAATTAAATTGTAATAATAATTATAGATTTAATTGAAATACCTTTATTACTTTTCCACACTGTTTGTACTTTCAAAAAACCATCCTTTATTATAAGATCTTCAAATTGTCTCATACTTCCACCAACGCCGAAATAATGAGTTTTTCCAGCTACAAAACTAAAATTATATTTTATTATATTAATTATTAACAATATATACTATACCTAATACAAAATTGTTTGCAACATTAACATCTAAAGTTTTAAAACTGAAAAACGTGAATTATAAAAATATGTACTTTTAAATTTAATTGAATCTTCAGAAATGAATTAATTATCTTATTTTATAGAATCTTTCTTCTGTATAAAGTACAACTTGAGAGGTCAATGTCGCTAAAATACAATTGCATCTTTAAAAAAAAATTAACTTACCCAAGACCACCAACTTTTAATTTCTGTTTAAAAATTTCATAAAGCTTTTTATGGTTATCTGTATTATAAATAGTTTCACAAGTAAAAATAAAATCATATTTTTCATTTGAATTCTCAAGTAAGATGGAAAGAAAAGATTTCCAATCTCCACAATAAAATTTTGTCTTTCCATTATTAACAATTGCATTGCCCAAATTTAAAATAACATTCGGTATAGTCACATACGTGATTACTTCATTATTCTATAAAGACCACTATAATTAATTTACATTCAATTATAACATGTATTTTTCAAGGTTTTAAGTATAAAACTTACATAATCTTGAAAATGAACTGTTGATCCTTTTAACAAACATAAAATTCCTATTATACCTGATCCACACCCTAAATCCAATACTTTTTTTTTATTTAAGGAATAATTTTGTTGGAGTAAATAATTAGCTAAATCATTAGTACACTCCCAGACTTTTAAACCACCTATAAAAGTATATTAAGGCTTATCATTTATCAGCTCATCATACCTTTTAAGTTTACTTTAAATATAAATCTTCTTAAGATAAACTAAAATACTTAATCTATTTAGATATTTAAGTTTTTCACAATTTTGAATTTACTAAATGTTAATTGCTCTTACCTTCATATTTGGCAGTAATGAGATCCGAATGTTGCGATTCTGCTTCAACAATTGCCTTATGATTTTCTACTTTTAACCTGGTAACAACCTTGTCTGTTTGTACTAATTTCAATGGTGTACCAAAAAAATATTTATCCTCATGATACTCATTGCATGTATACTTGCTAGAGATTTCTTCTGGATGAATATGTACTTCAGAAGCAACAATCCACTCAATTTCATCACCATTTATCTTTTCTTCTTCTCCTTCTTCTTCTTCTTCTCCTGTAGTTGAATCTTTATGTAACAAATCATTGTTTAGAAAACTTAAGAAATAAACATTTTTTCATTTCAAAAAGCTTAAAAAACTACTTACAATAATTTCTAAAATAATGTATATATACCTTGTATTGAACTGTCGTTTGAAAATCCAAATTTAAACATATTTTCTTAATGATAAATGACATTTATTTATAAGAGAATTTGTTTTGGTTTTGTTAATATGTTAAGGAACGTCTACAATAGGTGAAAATGACGGTGTATATATTTTCGAAGTATACACTTAACCATCCTTGTCTGGCACATATACTTACGTGCATTTGACAAGGATTGTAGAATCGACTTTAAGATTCGTTCCACAATGAAGGTGCCGTCCCTGGCGTAAAAGCGTTAAGCATGAGAGTGAAAGAGATAGAGATATCAATTCATCTCTTTCACTTACATGATTTTCGCTACCCGCCCCTCTTTTATTCCGATATTGGATAACACCTTAAAAGAAAGCAGAAAATCTAAACAATTAAAATAATTAAAATAAACAATTTAAAATAAGGGTCAAATCACATGAAGGAGTAAAAAGTTAAACGTCAACCGGAAATTCATGAGTGCAAGTGAGAAAAAGGACAGTCTATCCTTTTCACTCAAATAAATTTCCTGTTGACGTTTTACTTTTTACTCCTCCATGTGATTTCACCCTAATGCGTAACTATTCAACTCTAGACCCAACCACTCTCTCACTTTTCCAATAGACCAAAGTAGTAGAACATGTTGCGCTCTCTAGTGTTTGCTTTGAAACGCGAGTCATCCCTTCCATTAGAGTTTTCAGACCTGTTTTTACAACCGTGATATTAACACTTTTTTGCTTTGTATATTCTTGTTCTTCATGTTCTCTTTCTCAGTATCGCTGTTTGCCCCGTGGTCGGTTAGGGCGTGCAGTGCTCGTGTTTAAGATTTTTGTCGACAAACAATAATAGTGGTAAAAAATAGACCAGACAAATAGTCTTGCTTAATAGCAGAAATAAGGGGTTGAGTTTATTGGTGTTAAATTAAATTGTTCCTTCTTTTTGGGTGGTAACATAAAGTGGAAGTTCGTCAGAGCGTGTCGGCGACGCGAGCTATAAGGTGAATGTCCGTGATAGCAGTGTTGTGTGCACGAATCGAAGAATGTTCCAGTAATGTGAAAAGTGATGCGTACGATTACTATAATTCGAATACTGAATATTTTGTTGATTTAGTTGCTACAATTAAGTTGGGAATCGACTTTTTTCCACGCCTTTGCAACACATAGCTTTTGTTATTATTTTGCCGCGGTGCTTTTGACCCTAAAGTGGACGAGTTCATTGCGCAGTTATCAGAGGGGTGTCCAGTGTATTTTTATATATCTGTTCTGCAGTGGCGCTAGCGATACTTACATTCTGCACCAATATCTGAAAGCATTCTCATCCAATTCCTCGAGAATCGCCTGTTTTTCGCTGATTTCTAGTAATCGCTCAGAAATGTTCCGTTATTAAACAAAAATCACCTTTACCGTCGAGGCTGGTATTCATTACCTAATTCGGAACAGAATAATAGAGTAGAAGGGAGAGAATAGTGAGATCGTAATAAATGGACGCGTTGTGGAACACGTGATCTTCGTTGTCAAACCATAAGTAGGACCGTATGCACCGCTGTTTAATGGTCATAACCTGATTCTTTTGCCCATCATTCATGTCTTGGTTGTTGTCATTGTCGTCTACAACTCATAATCTAAGTATATTTTGTCAACATTTTTAACTGGTAATATTGACAACGCAAATTCACCAAATAATCCACAACATCAACAGCATTTACTTTCTTACAAGTTGCTTTACTTTATATAAGCAACTCCAAAAATGTTGAATGAACAGTCGATAAATTTTTAAATTAAATAGTCATTCATGTACACACTACAAGAAGACTGTGGCTTTTGTTTCAATGAAAAATGAAACTTACACGTGCCTAGCGACTGCGTTCAAAATGTAGGACACCTCCTTCTGATTACCGCCCATTTCGTTGATCGTTAGTACGTCGCAGTTTTTTAGCTCAAAATCAAATAATTAAATGAATTTCAGAAGATTCAAAGACTGAAAAGTGGCAGCTTTCTATAAAAAATATGTGAAAGAAAGAGAAGAAAAGCTAATATATATTTAAGTATTCAACAAAAGCTGGAGCTAAAATTTCTCAATGACGAAGGTCGTTGGTCGATATATTATTGTCATCGCTCCTAGTCTTGACGGTTAATTGGTGATTCAGTATTCATTTTCATCTCATTGTTATAAGTGAAATTTTCAAGTGTAATTGTTCAACGATTAACAAAATTAGTTTAAAAAACGTTTTCCTTTCAAGGATATAAAAAATTGTTGGCTTCATCAAGATTTTTTTAACAGGTAAATGTTTAAAATTATTGATAAATTTATAATGATTCAGCCTTTTTCTTTAACACACTGAAAATTATTAGATCTATTCGATCTAGTAATTTTTTAAATATACAGACAGCACATTTTTAGTAAAATTTAAATTTATAGTATAAAAAATATAATTTTCAAAATAATTCATTCACTTTCACACAATATAAATAATTGATGGATATATATCATTAATTGGCACAGATGTTCAAACTAATAGTCATATATACCTGAATGAAAACTATAAAGAATAGTGACATTTTATTATTACATAAATAAAACTACTATGTACTATTAACTATAAAAATTTTGTTAATAAAAATTTACCGGTTTAGTTCTGAGATTTCGCAATCTAATGTTGACACTCATGCGCGCGCGTAAAGAACATTTTTGGATTGCGGAGGTCAGAAAACTTTGAATAATTTAATAAATGAAAATCTCCTTATTTTCACTACTTCCAGTATTTCTTATACTTTCTGAATGAAAAAAAAGATTAGTGTGAGAATCAATATGTTTTATTATTATTAATATTATTATTTTTGAAACAGAAGCAGCATCAAAAGCTTCTTAATTTTACGGGCCCAAATACTTTCATCACTTGATATGTAGTAACATATAGACATAAATGAAGCTGCTTTCTTTGTTGGATGTAAAAGTTTAAACAAGTTTTCATAGCAGCAACCTTTGCATTTTTAAAACACACTACTGAGATTGATTTGTTAAATGCTATAACTTTAAATGCTTCAAGCCATTAGTGCTACAGAAGGTACTTGAAGTTTTCGTGGATTGACCAATCGTCATTTTGAAAATGATGAAAGACTTTGAAATTTAACAATACTCAGTTTCCCTGCAAACCTACATTTTTGTTCATTAAGAACTTGTTGTTTACAATGTACATGCATGTTTATAATTTGTTTATAGAAATGTTCTTTCACTTAAAAATGACCTTTTTTAACTTTTCAAGTCTACTTTATTAACTTTTAAATTCCATTCTATAAGAAGATTTAACAATTCTTCTGTATTGTTGTTAATTTAGGGAGAAAAAAGTTTATTCCGAATTAAGATAAATTTTAAATTGGTATAAATCATTCAGGGATTAAAAATCACAGTTACGGTGTAATTAAAATATGCGTTAAATGATAAACTCATGACTTGCAAATATGTTTTATTCTATTGTGTCGTTTATTTTTCAGTATGATAAAATTTCAAACCGATATCTCAACGGCCTCTTTCTTATATACTATTACTGCATTAAATAAAAATAAAAATATTCGTTTAGTAATAGTTCAAAATGATTGTTATTAATAAAATATTATTTAAATATAGCAGTGTATTAAAAACACATGATTAAATCTTCATTTATTACAAAAAAACTTCAAACTAGAGACTCTATTTAATGAGCAGTTTAATTCTTGGTCACTAAGTCAAGAATGACGTCTGCAATTTCAAAGTCATATTATCATTGATGTAGACCTGTACATTTCCGGACACAAAAACCTCAAATGTTCATGGATGAACTTAGTTTCGCACATACGGAAAAATAGAGTCGTATATTTATACAGTATTGGTGTTTTAATATAGATATATAAACTATAGGTGACATTTCACAAAAACCATCAATGAAACATTAATATACACACATATATTTATGTATATAAATAACCTTATTTATTATTGTTGATAATACATTTTGGTTCCTATACGCGGCTGGTAATTTCACGTTTCTCATCATAAAATAACCAGAAATTGTAAATTTACATTGATAAAATTATTTTACTTTCAGAATGTAATTTAATATAAAAATTAGCATTTTTTTTTTTATTTTTAAGGGCAGGTCAAAGTCATTCGGATTTTTGCATGGAGCTCTTTAATGAAAAAACAAGCACAACTCTGACCTGAGTTTAATAATGAGAGAAATTAATTTTTTATACACATCTAATATCGTACTATTGCAAAGTCGAGCATACAGTTGTTGATCTATAACCATTTTCATCACCAAAGACGAGCCAACCTCGGTTTTTTTCTCAGTGTAGAGTGCATCAAAAATATAGTTACATCCAATATTTATCCAAATAGTTCTCCGAGATTATTATCCATAATATAATAAAAGAATAATTAAATTATGGATGTAATTAATAATTAATTATAAAAGTTTTAGACTTATCCATAAAAATGACTTTATACGGAAATTAAATTTGTCTATAAAAAGATTAATTAATAGAATATTCAAGTTTTTCGTATTATTTCACTATGAATGAAAACATAAATTTCGCAATATAATAAACAGATGTGTATTTTTTTTCCAGAAAGTACTACAACAGAAGAATAGCAACAATGTACAGAAGAAAATCTGAAGAGTTCCCGAAAAACGCCAAATAGGTTTAAAACAATCAAAGACTGCAGTCTTTGCTGACACCTAGAGAGCCAATAAATCTATGTAGAAAAAATACGGTTTCGTATGCAAACTAAGAAAAGTGTTTTTTTTGGGAAGGGTGAGGAGGACCGGGGAGACCGAGTACGCTTACAAAATTACAAAATTTTTAAAAGTGCAAAATCGAAATTGATACACAGTGTCGTTTTCTTAAGAGCATCTAAACTGTTTGATCGTAAATATAAACAAGTGGTATTAAAGGTCCACGTGCCCCATGTTGTGAGCTGTCAGGGACTGCCCTAGGCAGGTGGGGGGGACTGTGGGATGGAGTATGGTGGTAGTCGAGGGGGTGTGCAACCTCCCCCTGTAAGTGCAAGAAGTATGGCTGGATCTGATACTACTGATGCTGCCTGGCTCAAACATGAACAATTGAAGCTCATGGAATCGAGACACAAACAGCAACGTAAGTAACATATAAATACTTTTAAAGATTCATTTAAAGGATAAATATTATTTGATACAAATTATTAGACTCGAATGGTTTTGAAGAGCTAGAATTTCTAGTATATTTGTATCCAAGTACCAACTAATAGACTAGTATTAGTGATGAATTCGAATGCGTTCCGACAATTTTTTTAGCACCAGTGGACGTAAAAATACTTTGCACCCGCTTAATCTACTTTCGGTCGCGAATCACTTATTTTGCGTCCACATCAAGTACCTGAAATGACATACTCTTCGTGCGGGTATAGAACAAAAATACTTTTTTCTACTTTGAGTATTTATTGAAAGTCTAAAAAGTTTTATTGAATTTTTACAATTTTGTCTTAAATCTATAAGTATGCAGTTGATTCAAACGGTGCATATACACTGATAATCAACCTAAATAAGCTATTTCATCTGCGTATAAACGCACTGTTTGAATCAGTGGAATACTTATAGCTGCGAATCAGCGATGTTCCGCTGATTCATATTTGGAGAGTAGGGTTGTACAGGTTGTCTCACGGGTTATATGCGGTACTACAGGTTTTTATGTATTCATTAATAGTTTATTTTTTTCCTCAGACCCAAACTAACGTATTAATGGTCCAAAGAACCAATGAAAAGTATTTAGTTGATATTAAAATAGCGTATGTACGCTGACAACCAGAAAATGTAGTTGGTATTTACAGCAATGTACACGGTGCCATTATTATTGCCAATCATAGTTTTATTTTCTGCAATTATAGAGATTATTATTTATATTTATTTAAAGCATCAACCCTTTAACAGTTAATTAATTTCATTTTATTAATAGAATTTAATTGAATGTAACTTGACTGTAACTAGATTGTGTTAAATACTTGTCTAAATCATAAATTATAAGTCATAAAAGTACTATGA
>JUFY01034796.1:13632-43364 GCA_001855655.1 Leptopilina clavipes
GATTTTCCAGTGATTTCCTATTTTATATTTTCTATCAACTTTTAAAACTAAGATTCAATTTTTTTAAATGTTATTAATATACATTTTTTATTAGAACAACTGATATATCATTTAATATTTATTAAATTTATAAAATTTTTGCATGTCAATTGTACGTTTGTACAATAGAAAATTGGGAAAATTTTTTTTGACAATATATTATTAATGTTTGTGTTTATTGATTATGCTAGAAACTTTAAAATACCTGACTTTTTTAATTTAATTTTTATAATTATGATTTTCTAATTCTTTTTCCGAATATTCTGATTTTTTAAATAAAAGCGCCATAAATTTCGATTATCGATGTTGCGATTGTCCCCTTATTGCCAATCATAGTTTTATTTTCTGCAATTATAGAGATTATTATTTATATTTATTTAAAGCATCAACCCTTTAACAGTTAATTAATTTCATTTTATTAATAGAATTTAATTGAATGTAACTTGACTGTAACTAGATTGTGTTAAATACTTGTCTAAATCATAAATTATAAGTCATAAAAGTACTATGAGAATAAAATTTGTTAATTTTGTGGGCTTTGCAGCGTATTAGTTAATGCGTCTTTGGTTCGATTCCTTTAATCCGTTAGGTTCATCAGTTCCATAGGTTTGCATTAATTATAATTAACTATAATTAAACCATATGCCACTTTATACTCAATAGCTGTTTGAATCAGAATTCAAAATTGTTAAAATTGTGATTGGTCAATATGGACAATAGCGTTGCAATAATTCTGTCAGATGACGATTCTGTTAAGCGACTGCTTGGCTAAGTGGCAACTTGGTTGAATGACAATTTTATTAAGTAACAATTTTGTTAAATCATAATTCTTTTACATGCATTTCGAATATATAGCACTGAATATATATATTGTTACGTTTTGGTAACTTACAGCATGTATAATATTTTGTTATTTACACAACTTATCACGACAGAAATATCTTAACCTAAAAGAAATTACTTTCAGTAATTTAATCAAGTATAAACATTGGTAAATTAGCCCCCAACGTCACTGTTTCATTAGTGCATATATGTATATAAGCTTAGCTGCTGGCTGAAAATTTGCATCATGGATTAAGTCTCAAAAATGGGCTGAAATTTTTTTGAAACATTTGAAATTTAGTATAGGAAGTTACATAATAAAGTATCTTATAATACGATGCAAACATTTTTACAATGAAATAAAAAATACTCATTTTTTGGGGAAAATTTGGAAATAAAGTTGGTTGAGCTTCAATGGAGGGTACATAGTAACTGAACACTAAACAGAGTTCTTTGACCTACTAATAAAAATTTCATCCTGCACCTAAAAAGAAGAAAAATTTTCATTTTTCTTTCCAAATATGTATTGAATTTTTTTAAATAAGCATTTTTTGAAGATGAGTTTCCAAAGAATGTAGAATTAAACATAAGAAACCTTGAACGAATTAATATAAAGAAAAAATCTTTTCAAAAGTATAAAATTTTCTACTTTTATCTTTTCCAAATTTTTCTTGTTTCTTTTTTAAACAACTTCCCTTTCCCTTTTAGGTGGTTTTTCTTTACTTCTTCGTCTCTTTTAGTAGACTTCTCTTTCTGTTGAGCTCACGTGGCAGGAAAGCAGACCAGCTAGTGGTTGCTCCACCCCCGTGCGACACGATCAATACGCGACTCCTGTCTTTCTCCTTTTCTCTCCCACAATAGTCTACATCTCGCCGTCTGGCTCTCTTGCATACGCAAACTCTCCTTCTCTCTCTCTCTCTCTCTCTCTCACTCATGTGCTCTGCAGCGCATTGTATAAAGTTATAAGCGCTCACAACTCTTGCAGTCGGTACAGCAGCCAGCAGGAGTAAAGCGCTCGCTGCGCTTTGCTTTGCTATACTGCGCTATGCTGGGTTACGCTACTCTGGCTGGCTGGTTGGTAGCTCATTTCGAAGCGGGCTCTCTGTTGCTATGCTGGTTCCTCCTGCCATTCCACTCTCCCTTGTACCCTCACTCTCTTCCTATCTCCACTTTGCTTTTCTATCGAGCTTCTCTGCACACATTTCTACGTGTGCCAGCGAGACAGTCGTTAACTTAAAAGGTAGATGCTAGATGCTATAATCTAACACCTGAATATCGTTTTCAATTCTTTGTTCAACTTTATCCACATAAAAAACTAGCCTTAAAGTAATCATTTTTACTGATAATCTTGAAAAATAGATCTTCTGTATAGCAAATATTAATAGTTCCTTGCAATTGTTCGTACCAAAAAAATCACTCTTTAACTATTTGTAACTGCTGCAACTTGGAATTAATGAAATTAGTCAAAAAGAATCCATTAAATCAAATTAGTTTCGTTTTTAAATTTTGAGTGAAATGATGAGGAAATTTGAGGAAACCTGAGCTATTTCATTTATTTACACTTGTCTTATAGTCTAATGCATTTACAAGTTTTCCATAGAGCCTTATCATCTACTGCGTCTACAGCCACCTTAGATTATTATTAGAAGTACTCGTATCTACTCATTTTTGTGTTTTCTTGACAAAGGGAAACTGTAGAAAATCTCTTTTGAGTAAAATCGTTTTATCTATTGACGATCAGAACCCAAGTCTCTTCACACTCCGAGCTACAGCACAATTATAACTTATTCTACATTTTTTAATTTTTAACGTTTATATTTTTTTTAACTTATAAACAAAATAATTTGTTCAAATCACAAAAAATGATTATATATTATAATAAATTATAATTACTAAAATTTAAAAAAGCACTCCACAGGTGAGATTTTAGATCGGTCACAGTTTAGTATTACGAAGTTAGTATTACATCAGATGGATTTTGATCAACTTTGGACACTACAAGTGTCCAAAATTGGGCTGGTACTCAACCCAACGTTACAACAAGTTTTGTTAACGGTTAGCAAAAGTTCAATAAGCACTATTTAAAGCAAGTTTTAGTCATTCAAATTATAGACCAATGTTGACATGATCTTTGGTTAAACTTTGGCTGATATATTTCAAAACACATGTTAGCTTTGATAGGTCAAACAATGGGCTGATGTTGGCTCAACCACAAAACATAATTAAAAACTAGTCTATTAAGCGACAAGGGGTCAAAGGCAGCAATATTTTACGTTGATGTTTGTGGTCAATGACTAAATGAGTATAACATACATCAACGTAAATTAATTGGGCTAACTCAAGTCCCGTGTTGCTTACGATATTTTTATTTTAAAGACACGAATTCGCCCAAAAGTGAGAGAAACGCAATCGACTTGGAAGTATAGAGCTGCAATATTCTTTCCGTATACTTGTTAACATTGCGGTTAATAATAGTGGTGAATGCGAAAAAAACAATAAAGAAAAAAAAACGAAACGAAAATGTTTACTACCAAGGTAGTAGAATGTGAACCATAATTATGATTAATTCGATCCTGGCATCTAACACAAATGTAGCGACTATCGGTTTGAGGGTGGTTGCCAAAGTACTGAAACTTTTTTGTATAACGGTTAGGTTAACAGTGTTTAATAATTCCACTTTAGGTTGGGCCGACCGTGACCTTAGCTGTAATATTATAGACAAATTGTAAATATTTATTGTTTTGAATTGTGTAAATGTTTTTAAATTATAGACAAATTGTAAATATTTATTGTTTTGAATTGTGTAAATGTTTTTAAAGTTGCAACTTTTTAAGATAATTTGAGTATAATCTGTTGTAAGATATGCGAGAAATTTAACCGTTTGGTAGTTGAAATATTATTTATGTTAAGTCTGTTATATCAAAAAGTAAAATGGTAGCTGTGTGATAATTTTCTTTACTCGAAATGAAAACTTGGTTTACCATTTCGATATGTCGAAAAATAAAGGATTTTATAAAATAAATTTTGAAAATGGCATATTCCTAAGATCTTTAATTTGGTTACAGTGAGCAGTGGGAGGACGGCTACAGGGGGTGCACCTCTTTACGGTCGCCTAGTTGCTGAAGAACCTCTACCGGCAGCAGTTTGTGGGGGTGGAGTTGGCGTTGGCGTAGGTTCCGGCGGGGTTCCTCAAGAAACCCCTGCCGATATCCATGCTATGCAAGCTCGTATACCCCATAGGTTTCGAGATCCTAGTACAGCTCCACTTCGAAAGTTAAGCGTTGATCTTATCAAGACATATAAACACATCAACGAAGTAAGTTAAAAATTATGTAGTCCAAAGTTTTAGAATACAAATAATACAGTCATACGAATTGAATGCGCACGTGTTAAGTGTTAACACCAAATAGAATTTTCAAAATATTCAAAAAAATTGATTTCAGACGGGTCTCGGTGCAATAATAATGATATCTCACCGAGTTTTCAATAATAAATAATCTTTAATTTTTATTTATTCAGTTGAATATAATTAATTAATTAATTAATCCTCTTCATTCTGATTTTCTATATTGTACTTTTATTCGCTTTTCTTTTCACATAGTTTCACCTACACCACTTTAATAATACACTTTCATCCACGTCTACAACACATAAATCCCCATTACTCTATTTCTCTTGTCATCTTTCTTTTTTTCTTCATTTCTGACAGAAATTTGTAATCATTTCTTGTCTTAACAATTTCTTTAATATTCTGTCGTGTCCCAATATTATAATTTTTTTAATTTATCAACAATGATATTGGAACCTTTTATTTAAATATATTAGAGTAAGTTTTTTGTGCGATAAACAATGACGTACTTGAATAACACCAAAAATGTTTCTTGAAAATTTTAAAATAGTCTTGAAATGAATATTTATCTCTTAAATTTAAATGAGCGAAATATTGATAAATTGTGAATGCATTCTTATACCTACCGCAATTTGAATTTTAGCTAATTCAAATTTAGAGAGTATTCAAAACTGAGACATTTACCTTAAATACTTTTGAGAAATTAATTTCTTTGTTGTACAATTTTATGGAACATTACATCCAGTTGAATCATCCTAGTGTTCAAATGCGGCATGATTTTCACGTGGTTGCGACAATATCGATCGTAACCAATCCAAGAACTGATCGGATTCTGCGCCCTTTTCTTCACTCCTGTTCTCTTCTTCTTTTTAGTTTAATAAACATTTAATTTAATTTTGCGAAATGCCTAACATTTTCAAATTAACTAATTAAACGTATTTAATAAAAATTGCATTCCCAGAAAATAACTTTTTTTTCGTTTCAGGTATATTATGCCAAAAAAAAGAGAAGAGCACAGCAGATACAAGGCGAAGATGGGTCCCATAAAAAGGAGAGAAAACTGTATAATGATGGGTGGGATGATGATAATCACGATTATATTATCAAAAATGGGGAAAAGTTTCTCGATCGGTATGAAATCGATTCTTTAATAGGTAAGTAAAATAATATATTGTACAATATATTGTACTGAATTTAAGAATTAAAATTCAATTAATCAAATGTCTATTAACTGTAGTGTTCCCAATTAAAAACAAACAATTTCTTATCGCTATTTATAAATAAAGAGAATAACAATTTTTTATAGATGATTATTTTTTACAAGGCTTTCATTATTATTATTATTATTATTATTATTATTATTATTATTATTATTATTTATTTTTCTTTTTTTTTCTTTTTTTTTCTTTTTTTTTACTCTTGAATCTTAAAAGTCTGGTATTTTTTGTTTCTTACGAAAAATATTGCAATAATTTTTCTTCACAGAATCAAGTTATAATTTATAAATACATACTTGCAATCGAATTAAGTTTCAAGCTGTAGGACATAGATGACGGCCATTTTCCGGCTCTCATCTTCGAGATACACTCCTCTCACTTAACATTAAAAACTACTGCTCTCCACTAATAAATGGATATTGAGCAATACTACAATAAAATTTAATTACATGTATAAATAAATACTTGCACTCTATAAATTTGAATCAACTGCATACGGTTTTGATATAGTTATATCATCTCTCGTAATCCTAACCAGTGACCATTTTATTTATTTCAATTCCTTGACTCTCTTCTCATTATTAATGAAAATCTGGTTTAGATTAAGAGAATGTACTCAAAAAATATGATTTTGTTGATTAAAATTCAATGACTAGGAAGATAATCATAATCATTTAAATGCATGTATAAGCAGTATAAAAAAACTAATAATAATGTCAAAAAAAGTTTTACTCTAAAACTACTTTTATGAAGACTTGTTTAACTTGGCAAAACTGACACACTCGACTGATTTTAGGTAAAGGAAGTTTTGGACAAGTAGTCAAGGCATTTGATCACGAGGAACAAACACAAGTGGCAATAAAAATTATTAAAAACAAAAAACCTTTTCTAAATCAGGCGCAAATCGAAGTTAGGTTGCTTGAAATGATGAATAAAGCGGATACTGATAACAAGTATTATATAGGTATGTAATAATTATAATTATATCAATTACAACAATAATTTTTAAATTAAGACATCTAAATGACGATCATTTCTTGATACATAGTGAGACTTGACTTTTATGAACCCAAATTACAAACTGTAAAATATACAATTCTTATTCTTGATCTTTATTTTAAACAAAATTTTTATTACATGTACAATAATTATTTTTCTTCTTTTCAGTTAAACTCAAAAGGCATTTTATGTGGCGAAATCATTTATGTTTGGTATTTGAGCTACTGTCTTATAATCTTTATGATTTACTCAGAAACACAAATTTTCGAGGTGTTTCATTGAATTTAACAAGAAAATTTGCCCAACAATTGTGTACTGCACTTTTGTTTTTATCTACGCCGGAATTGAACATCATTCACTGTGATCTGAAACCAGAAAATATTCTCTTGTGCAATCCCAAACGTAGTGCGATTAAAATAGTAGATTTTGGCAGTTCGTGTCAATTGGGACAGAGGGTTTGTATTCAATATTTTAATAAATTACAATACTTGTGCGATTTCATGAGGAATTTAACAATTCTTTTTATAGCACAATAATCATACTATGCTTTAATCATTTGTGTAGGAGTGTAATATTTGTTTTTCTAATTTTGATTTAGATATACCAATACATACAGTCTAGGTTTTATCGATCACCAGAAGTGTTACTAGGAATACCATATGATCTCGCTATAGACATGTGGAGCTTAGGGTGTATTTTAGTAGAAATGCATACGGGAGAACCACTGTTTAGTGGTGCCAACGAGGTGAGGCTTGTTGTTAACTTAAAATATATATAATTATAATTCCTTAAGAATTGTCAAATTGTCAAATTTTTGGCGTATTCGTCAGGGCATTTTTTAATTATTTTTCAAAAAAAAAATTACATCAGAAGAGAATCTCTGAAAAAGATAAAGAAAAGCCCTAATGAAGACTACCTAAGTATGGAGTCGAGAAGTCATCTCCCAGTAAAAGCTTTTTTTATTTTAATTGTATATTTTTATTTTTATTTCTATTATATAATCGCCTTAATTTTTAGAAATTTTATATTTATTCATTTATTTATTTCCTAGGTGGATCAAATGAATAAGATTGTAGAAGTATTGGGCATGCCACCAAAGCATATATTGGACCAAGCGCACAAGGCGCGAAAATACTTTGACAAAGTTCCAACGGACGGCTCGTATATATTGAAAAAGTCTAAGGACGGGAAAAAGTATAAGCAACCTGGTACTAGGCGACTACAAGATATCTTGGGGGTTGAAAGCGGTGGTCCTGGAGGAAGAAGATTGGGTGAACCTGGACATTCAATATCTGATTATCTCAAGTTCAAAGATCTCATCCTGAGAATGTTGGATTTTGACCCGAAAACAAGAGTAACGCCTTACTATGCGCTGCAACATAACTTTTTTAAAAGAACAGCGGATGAAGGGACCAACACTAATATCGCCGCAGCAAATAGTGCAAATACCAGTCCTGCAGTTGTATTAATGAATCAGGATCATGGTAAGTGTTTTAATTATAATCTTCTATTGTAACATCCTTTGAGTAAAAAATCAATTACTTTTATTCATTTTTTATCTCTATGTGTAATTGTTTCATAAATAAATGTATTATTCCGAGAGATGATAAAAAGTGATCATATTTTTTTTTTTTTTGAAACATTAGACGTGTTACACTTTTTTTTTAATTATTTCGTTCATCTTTTGGCATCTAGTCGGATTTAAATGTATTTCACTGAAACTTGGGGGTTTAAAAATAAATTTATTGTTTTGTCAGTAAAATGAGTTTTAAACAAAAAAATTAATATTATTAAATATCAAATAAATTGTCAAGGTACGAGAATTAAAAGATTCAAAATATTAAAAATGAAGTTATTTATATTTTTAAGTTGAATAAAAATAATTATAGACATTTATGCCGAAAATATTTTACAAACTTTGGTATTTTAGTTTACTTTTGTTTATCGTAAACCTTCAATAGGTATAATGTTTCAAGATAGTTTAAATTATCAAAAGGGAAGAGGGTATTTTTGCATTTCTAAGGCTCTTAACTTATTCGTCAATATTTGTCACCTTCTGAAGAATTCATTGAATGCTTTCCATTATAAAAAAGTTTCCAAGAATTTAAGATTCTCCTTTAACACGCGAAAACGTTTTACGTTGATTGTAGAACTATTTTTTTAACATTTATCATTCTAATGTTTAAAAATACCATTTTATACAAGTTTCTACATTATACACAGAATAGAATATGTTTATATTAATGTTAATATTTACATTTCAGTTTAAGGCATTATTTAAAGCGTTTAAATTTGTTGTTAAACCAAATCCAATTGCCTACTTAAGCTAAAAAAACGTTTACCTTTATTTGTATTATATATATTTAGTTTCAGTATTAATAGGTTGTATGGACAATATCTGCAAAATTTTTATTTCAGAGTTAAAATATAAAAGTTTATTGGGGTTCTATAATTAGAGTCTACTGAAATTATTCAATTTAAAGGATTTTGATTTTGTGCAGAAAGTAAGCGCTTTTCTTAAATATTTTTTACATGCTTAACAATGCTTTTTGAAGATAATTTATCACATTGAGTGTGTAAGAGGAGAGAAAATGAGAAAAAGCAAAAGACGAAAATCATGAGCACTAAATTATGCGTCAAGTAGAACGAATTAAGTACTTAATTTTTTGCACAAATTAAAAATACTTGTTGTTGCCCGTAGATATGATGGGGGGACAGTACGTGGCTCGATGACTGTCGTATCCGCGGGGCGGCGACGACCTGTCCTAGGCCCCAACCTTAATTTTACTTACTAACATAAGTAAGTTCTATCTAACAAACAATCCTATAAGTTGAAAGACTAACTTTCTCTTAGACACCCATTTTCTTTACTTAGGATGTTATTGCGTGAACCCTTGCTTGTTTATTTAAATATAATATAATGTTTAAAACTGTGGATTATTTTTGCAAGCCCATAGTTTTCAACAATTTCTCTTATCGCTATTCTTATTATTGTCATCCAATGTTTTAAACTAAATTTCTAACATTCATTCTTCTTCTTCATCAGTATGTTTTCTTAAATTGCAAGCTCTTAGAATATGTTCCTTACATTTTCTGAAAATGGAAAACTTTGGAAAAATCATGGATATGTTTTTCATCTCAAAGTGCAATTCAATTATGAACATATTCTATGTGTTTTTGTGAATATTATGTCATTTACCTCTCATGCATGCCATAGTTGCTTGCAATATTCATGTACCTCTAGTGTGATTACAATATAATATCGTCGTACGTGGGATACATGTCATAAAGCTGCTAATTTTTTTAAATAAATAAAAATTATTATTAACTATTATTCATATCCCACTTGTGAACGATTTATTTACAAATCAATATGTAGCACATTTCCAAATATTAATAAATTAGAAACTCCAAGGTTATATATTATATGCAAATAGTCGCATACAACATTAAGAAATATTGAAAACAATTATATATCTTTATGATTGACTCAATGTAATATGACATATCGAATTTGCCAAGTACAATAGCATTATTTAATTGAAACTTTCCAAGTCGACAATGTAAAATATTATTATTATGTACAGTTGTCGAAAAAATTACAGCTATTTCTCCAATTTAAACAGTATTTTTCAAATTTCTGTAAATATATATAAATTACATTGTGGACAATATGAAGTATATATATATACATAAAGCCAAGAGGTTAGTTATCTAATAAGTGAGAACGAAAGAAAAATTTGGCACATTTTGATAACTATTTTAACTGAAAATAAGAAAATGAGTCAAGTTGAAAACTTTATATGATGAAGAAGCAATTTTTTCAAAAATAATATCTAGGACAAAAAAAATTGAACTTTTTGGTGCTTGATATTATTATTCTTGTTGTTGTTTGTATTGAGAATTATACCTGATATAAGTAAGTAGTATTATAGTATGTTTTTTTATGTTGGATTTTTAAAGATTCGGTAGTGCTCAATAGACTTCTAAATGTTTTTAAACAGACAGCAATCAAAAATAGCCTGTGAAATCCTTTTAGAGTAGTAATTTAGCATTTTCGTATATTATTATTATTTACTGTAAATGCAATTAATTTTTTTTATAAAGACCAGACACAAAGTATTGTTCTGCTGAAATTTTTCAATAAATCAATATGTAGTATCATCTACCTTTATTATATTTTATAATGTTTCTCTTAAACATGCCTATTATTTAATTTAGGCGTATTTTATATTAAAATTAAAACCTTTCGAGAGATCTTTCTAAATGAAATTAATATCTCCAAGTCTAGTAAATAATTTCAGAATCTCTGTTTTAAGAGAACCAAAATAAAAGTTTGAGATGAGCTCAAGGTATTATACTTTTCTTCTTTATCTTCTAAACGAAAAGTTAAACAGACACATAATGATTTGTATCAGTCATAGATTCCTTTCCAACAAAAAATCTACATATATATACGTATTTATTGTGTTTTATTCATCTTTCACTTTGAAGTTTAAAAGATTTGGACAAAGTTTCGAGTTATTTTGAGAAAAATGGAAACTTGACCCTTTTAATGCAGACGCATCCATATTAAACAGCAGAGAAAGCAGAAATAATAATAATAATAATAATAATAACTAGCATCTTATTATATTCTTTACGTTAATATAAGTGATTTCTAGTTTTTATTATGTAAGTTCTAATTAATGTACAGTCTGATACTGCATTAAATTTAAAAGTTTTATTACAATATTAGTTGTGAAATGTTTCAAGTATTATCCATAAACCCGATGTATTTGAATAAAAAGGATTATATTTCAGTTTATTTTTTACGGATTTCGGCAGGGCAAATACAAAAAGCATAATTTAACTAAAACTAATGAAATATAAAATACTAATGTAATTCTTATAATGTCTTAGGACTGGTATCGGTATCCGGACAAGGAAGCAGCAGTTTAATGCAAGTACAGGCAAACGTTCCTGGCAGTTATCAACCAATGGAGTGCGATTCTTCACCTCGTCACTCTTGCAGCAGACGCGCCGTCATCAATAATTACCCGTCTACTTCGGTCGCTGGTACAACAGCGTCAGCTCCAACGTCTATGCAATCCGTGGACAGCTCTCTGTTGCAAAACTCCCTTGGCTCATACAACAGTCTAATTCTCCCTGGCATTTCTCACCTTCCAGCAATGATGACTTCTCCAATGATCCAGCAGCAAAATTTTTACAATTATGGTTATCCTAGTACGGACGCTCATACGATGGCCAGACAGCCGTCGACAGTCACTGCCGGAAAACAAAGAGACTCTGAAAGAGAGGACAGTCCAATGGTCGGGGTCTGCGTTCAACAGAGCCCTGTCGCCATTCACTGATCTACAATAATGAAGGACAAGTGTATTCTTTAGCGTCGTCAGCAACGATTAACTATGCTTCAATTGTTATCGCCGCACTGTCGAATGGAAAACGCCAAAGACAAAGGCCATCGGTATATCGGAAATCTTCAAATGAGAGGATAAAAGTGATGGAAAAAAGATGGTAATCAAAATGATGATGATGACGACGACGACGACGACGATGACAATGGTGAAGAAAAAGATGTCGATTATGATGATGATGATGGTGGTGGTATTAATGAAACCAGTCAATGATAAGGATAACGAATAATTTTGGAGAAGCATCTTTGACAAATCAAGGACAGTATGAAGCATGCAATGAGAAAGAAAGATACATCGGAATACTTTTTTATATTTTGCAAGTAAGTGCAGAAAAATAGGATTATTCAATTTTTAAGCGAGAACATGTCATTCATGGCCTAGTAAGGATGAACCAAACTGGCCAGGGAAAATCCTATCAGATTAAAATAATATTGAATTTAGTCGATCCACGCTTAATAAAGACTCGATGCGATCTGAGTGGCCTAGAGAGCAAACAAAGTGATAAAAATATTATTACTAATCGTAAAAAAAGGAAAAAAAAGAAAAAAAATCGGTGATGATGTACAGCAGAGTCTCACAAACTGTCCAATTTGGTAACTAGCGTACAAATCACGATCTGACTCTGAGTTTCAGTGAGTGTCTCGCTCCCATTTTCCCTTTCCTTTGTTAAGGTAGTGTCCACAATAGGTGTTTTTATCAACCACTTTCGTGTCAGCAACTCATTAGTAGACTGATATTGCCAAGTGATGAGAAAAAACTGGTGTCATTTGTTTTATTGACAGTCAGTGGATGACTTCAGTTGGCAACATGGCGCTACTAACAAACTACTCCACGATAGTCGTTTAGAAAACCTCTTATTACAAACACGGCCTCAAAGCGATAGCCGCCAGATAGTACAAGGGGATGTGTCCCCCTATTACGTTTCATATCTTGAATCTGTAGGACTCTAAAGAAATTGTGAGACTCTACTGTAATCGTACCCTCTGGTGAGAGTTTTATACGATATGTGACAAATGACGCGAGTATATGATGAAATTGGTCGAATGATAGCAATTTGTACAATATAATTAGATGAATGACCAGAGTGCAGATTTAAGTTTTAGCTTTTAAGTATGGAAGAAGAAAAGAGAGAATATGTAAACTTGAGTTTTGTTTAATGCGAAACGCCCGTGTCGCGTACAAACTTGCTTTGTTACTCACAAGAACTTTGAACAAACAACGTTTGCGCGGCTTGATACATATTTATAAAAATAAACAGAAAGCATCGATAAAAAAAGTTGAAAAATATATGTGTAAGGTCAATCAAGAATGATGTAGTCATTAACAAACGGGATAGGTATTTTATGATTCATCTACCTATATTCCCAATAAAACGTTATTGATTTTTGCCGTTTATTCTGTTTGTTCAATTTCACTATTTTTTCTTACTATAAGTCTCATACAATTTATTTCAGTCTTTTCAGTTTACAATGATTATTATAACAAAAAATTCATTTAAAATCAGGATCTACAATGATTTTGTATTTAGAAATTACGAAATGATTGAGCATTTATGGCTTTTGTTCTCTATACATTAGACAAAAATGCAATTAATTTATTTCAAAGGAATTTTAAAATTATTATTATTGCTATTAACTTTTAAAGTTAAATATCCAACTATTTTTAAAAGGCAGCAAAGTTTTTTATGGTTGCGTAATAAAATTTCATGAAAATGAAAGTAATTTGAGATGACTCGGTTAATTTTTGTTAAACAGTGAATTCCTGGGTCGTCTTAAAAAAACTATAGGATACCTTCATATTGAAGATGAAACACCTAGATCTCATTGACAAAAAATTGCATTCTAAGTTTCCTATAACTATACTATACATATAACTAGTCATAACTGCTTTAGAACTCAATTTCGTTGAATAACATTTTTTAATAAAATAATAACTTAAATTGTAAAAACACGAAATGTTTAATGATACACATAAAATTTATGAAATAATTTTGTTGTGTAAAAATATAGTTCTACCTTATATAAAATATTTTTCACGTCAATAAACTGTTTTCTTTTCTTTTTTTTTTAATGATATTCATAAAGATCAGAAAAAATCGTAACATCAGTGTTCAAATCTATTTACTGTTTATTTTATTATATTTTTTAATAAATATTTTTCTTTTTTTATATATTACTATTTATTATTACTTGCGAAAATAAATTCAATGACAGCTGAAATAAAATTATAATTAGAAATTCATGTTTAAAAGCACGATGGAAATATACTTTTGATAATTCGAAACAAATAAATAAATTAAATATGTAAATCGATTATTTTGAAAGTGTTTGTTAAAATAGAGTATTATTATAAGCATGTAGAAAATGTACATACACTGGAAACCCTTTGTGCACTTACTTTTAGTAGGGACGCTAAAATTAGGGAAGAACAAGAAGCCTTGTCTGGCAACGTCACTTTAACACGCACGGAATAACTTATCGTGGTATAATGGGTTTCCAGTGTACATACCATTATACCAGTAACTCACATATCTGACAAAATTGACTTATTTAAAATGAATTTTTTTTTCATATGCACATTGGTTTTATTTTCACTTGAAGTAAGTACAGGTACTTATTTATACTTGATTAATTTCATTATTCAAATGTTCTTTTGATAGATGTTTATATTGATATTAACACCTTGATTTAATAATTCTGCACTAAACAAATAAAGCAAAAAATACGCAATCGTTTTACTCAAAAGTGGGCTAACAGATTATATTAAAAATTACAATGAATACACTAGGGTCTATTTTAATTAAACTACTGCTGATGAAACTACTAAATATACTTCTCTTCGTACCTGCCTTGCAACGGAGGGAAACATATTGTGCCCACAGATAAAGTATGATTTGCAGTATTTTCTGATAGGTTAGTTGCACCAGTGGTGGATCAACAGCGCTAAAAATGCTAAACTGTGCTATTTCTAGTTTAATTAAATTTTTCTACGCTTCAGATTGAGTCTACAATGGACTAATCGACGCATAGCCGATTAGATTTTTTTTACATTGCTTAGGTACTTATAGAAGAGCTATGCATCAATTAGTCCACTGTGGACTAATTTACAAAGTAGGAAATTTTGAAAAATAATTTGTTTAGCTACAGTTTGGGATAACTTTTTTTTTGTTCTTACAGTAGAAGGCACTTAATGACTTTCATATAGAGTACTTTTGGAGCAATGACATGTTATTAATCAAAAACCAGACAAAAGTGTCTGTAAAGACTTCTTTATCCATACTACTGTTAATATTAGTCTAATTTTTTCAATAAAAAAAAAGAAAAAGCGTTATTGACCTTCAAAGTCAAAATAATGAAATTAAAAAGTTAACTGATTCACTGTTGGTGCATCTACCCTAGCCCACATAACAACTAAACTTGCAGCAATATTAGTGACATTGTCTCAACTCGTTCGAATGTTGCAGCAATATTGCCCCAATTTTGGGTATGTTGTGGAAATAGATAAATTTTAGGGGGAAAACAATAATTCATATAAACCTAGCCGGAAAGTATTTAAATCTTTCACTTTTGAAGAGAAATATACTTAACTTAGTTACTGAATTTTTATCCAAATTAATAAATTGTAAGTATAGGGTTGGTCATTAATTCCCATCTTAGAAATTGCGAAAATTTGAAAAAATTTTCTGCCGGATTGCCCCAAACTCAATTTATACAGAAATTTTTTGTTTAATTAGAAAACAAATATAAGTGAATAAGGCTGATTAATAATTCACACCAGAAAAATTTATATAAAATAATCTAAAGTGCAATTTATTAATAGTAAAAACACTTTTGTCCAATACATTTTAAAACATCTTATACATTTCAAAGAATTGAAAAAAATAAAACAAAGCAATTCTCACTAATTTATTGTAGGTAAAATGTTAAGTCACTTGTTTTTAGTAAGAATTTATTCATTTCTTCCAAAACATTAATCTCAAAAAAGTTGTGTTCTCGTCTTAAACATGTTTTTCTAATTATTAGTATGTGTTGACTGAGAATAACGCACAAGAGTTGTACAGTTGATTATAAATTTTCAAAAAATATATAATAATAAATTAATAAGGAAATGTACCAAATAATAAAGCAAACAATTGAGGGAATCTGTCCCTCTATACTTCACCCCAAAGTTATCATCAATCTGTTATCATCAATTAAATACTGGAGAGAAAGACCACTTTTTATAAATATATAATTTAAAAATATTAACAAAAAATGTTAATTAAAAGCTTAAAAATTTAGGATGATAAAGTAGAGTAAAAAAACATTTGTACTCGTCTTTAAGGACCTTATTGCATCGGGACCCTCAATTGTGTTTTACAAGTCATACATTGTTTAGTTTACATGTCAATAAATACAATATACATTTTTAATTGAATTTAAATAAGAAAAAGTATTTAAAATTGAACGATGAATGTCTTCATTTGTAAAGAGCAAAAGTTTTTAAATACTAAGTGGGGATGTGAAGAATTTCTGTGATAATTTCTGACATTCAGAAGGTCTCAGAACGGCAAAAATCAATATATTGATTTAAGAAAAAGCCAATAATTTCGTATAATCTTTTTTGAGAATATATAATTTTGGCTCCAAGAGACCTAAAGCTAAAAGTCATTGCTTTATAAAATCTGAATTTATTTTATGAATAAATGTAACTAAAAATTATTATTAAAAATTTATACAAGAAATTAATACAAAAAATAAAATAAAGTACTTACATGCTTAAATATTTTTATTATTACTTTTCAAAAAAAATTATTGATTAGTCGACAATAAAAAAATAATTATTCTAATAAATTTTTTAATTCCTTCTCTATCATATATTAATTACAATGATGTTAAATTAGAATATTTTTACGTTTAGTTGAAAGAAAATGATTGGAGTAAATATTGCCTAAAACGCTAAAAACAACAGTACCTATTAATAAATTATATTATCTGACGTTAAAAAACAGAATACACAAAATATTTATTTGTATAAATAATCTAAACTTTCTGCTTTTGGACGATGAATGTAATACTATTTTTTGCCATGTACTAAACTTTTTACAATTTCAATATTATCTATTAAATTTCTAGAGATAAATTTTGGTGCAAAATTATATATTCAAACAATATTTTTTTATACAGTTGATTGATTCATTTTTTTAAATTTGTTTCTTTTTTGTACATTTGTTTTAAAATTATTAATGAGCTATTTAAATTTTTGTGCGACCTTAACTCTTATAACAAGAAATTGGCAACAACACTTTTGTTTGCCTTTATTTCTTCTTATATAATTAAAAATCCTTTGACAGAGCTTATGCAAAAATATAAAGCTTAAGTTACCAACTTTTATGTCGATCCAATCAGAATTAAAATAATTGTTATTTCAAGACCAAAGAAGCAAAACAGTGTTTGCTAAAAGATGCTTTAATTATGACTTCTATGTTGCACCCTGAAAAAAATTTAACTCAAAATGTGAAGGAAGGGAAGATAATGGTTTTACTGATAAATTACAAAAAATTTCCTTGTTATTTCGACAACATAAAAGTTGGTAACATCAACATGATTGCAAAAATGTCAAATAGTCTAAGGAAGGTGCATGCTATGTTGATAACAATTCTTTTTTCCGCATGTTGATAAAATCAACTTTTATTTACTCATTCCTGAAATAAATGTCGTTTATAATCGTCATTATTGCAATACAATTTGCCATGCAACAGTTGCCGCGAAATAATACAAAGTATTAAGCCAATTAGCAAACAACGGAAATGTAAACATTCAAATAATATAAAAAGACTAGACAAGACACGTTCCCAATTCTAAATCGTAATTTTTTTAAGTAATTGTTTTTTAAATTTTTACATATACATTTATAGCATTAAATTTGTCAAGAAATGTAAGTAAAATTACAAACTGCTCGTAATAAATTAAAGATCTTTAATTGAAAACATTTGAAAAAAAGAAATCGTTTTCGATTATAGTGGAAATAAAGAATCTAATTCCATTATTGCAAATTAAATATTTTTTAATTATGTTTTCATTAAAATAAGGATGACTTATTTTTTTAAATACTTTCCGTTTTAATTACTATTATATACATATTGTAAACTTTACAATATATAATTTTTTTACAAGTGAGTAAAAAATTTTTAAGAATTAATTATGGCACCATCAACCTATACATAAAATGCATTTGTACACAATATCAAACTGAAAAAGTAACATTATTAATAGATTCACTAGTATATTTGTTCATTTCTCGATAAATAATTTTTCTCAACAGTTCAGTATATTATGTGATTCATTCTTTTTCCTTGTTACGACTATTCTAATAACTGTGCTATAGGTAATCAACCTTCCTGTAGTAGAAATAAAAAAGGGTATCTTTTCCAATTTATTGTAAATTATGCATTTAGTTAATTTTAACAAAATTTTGTTCACTTATACGAGCATAATGAATAGCAAATCGTACAATTTCATATTAATACAGTGGTATTAATTTTTTTATTATTATCTACTTAGCAAAAAAATGATAAAATACGAATGTTCTCTTAAAAAACGGTACCAATCTAATAATGAAATAACGTGCGATTGCTAAACGCATATTTTCATTATATATTTCTCTCATCATATTACCGTTGATTAAATTTACATTATTATGTATCATATTGTAAATTTTGCAATATAACTTTTCATGTATTAAACCCCCACTAATAATCTTTCCGTAAATCCCATTGTAACTCAATTGCCAAATTTTTTAATGCACACATATGAAAGCATTTTGGGATTTCGAAAGACTCATCGTTTTTAAAAAATGTTTCAGTAGGATGTTGGGAGAAATATAAAATTGAGAAATATGTTTATCAACATCACTTTATTTTATTAAGTAAGTGTAATTTTTTTGAGGAAAAACTCAGAGATTTATTTTCTTCAGAGATCTTTAATCACTCTCAAAACAGCTTTTTACATGTTTCATCAACTCCTTTCTTCTAAACTTGAAAAAAATACATATCCTAGAATCTTATCTTTATTAATCTTTAAGCAATATTGATTATTTTTCGTCAGTCATCTTGATTTGTGTTTGGCACCCAACAGCCATTTGAATTTAATACTTTCGTCTTTAAAATTGAGTTAAAGTTTTTTGAGGTCGGAAAATATTAATTATTCGAGGCTAAAACCCCTATTACTGTTGTTTAGAGCACTCTAAGAAAAGAGAGGCGCCAAAAAGAGATTATAGAGTTCTTTCAGTCTTCTTCGGCCCTGTATATTTTAAGGTAAAAAAAAGTTCCTAAAAACTTACTTTGCACAAGACAAAGAGACTTGTTGATATGGAACGTGTCGCGCCTAGAATAATGTAAGTTTCCTAATGTCAAATGTAAAAACATTGTGTTCAAAAAATATATACAATACGACTGAAATACTTGTAATATGGCATTTAAATGACTATCGAGGTACATATATAAACAAAATTAGCAATAATACCTTGATTATTGATTAAATGTCACTTTGGAAGAAAAATAATAAGAGGAATGAATGTGGAAGAAAATTTAATTAAGAAACTGAAAAATGACTTATTAAAAAGGTAATAAACAAAGAACTCCACAAAAAATGAAAAATGTATCTAACCTGTATACATTGTCATACTATTATATATAATATTATAATTGAAAATTTGAAATGATATTACATAAGGTTAACAATAAAGAAACACATCTTCATCTTCTGTTTTAATCTCACTCAAGTACTTACTGCAATATTTAGGGAAATTCGGGCTCAAATTTTAGTTCTATTAAAGTAATTCAGATTCAAAAATAAAATACATGGGGTTGAGCTGAAGCTTTAGTTAGTTCTATTATTAAATAATATTATAAATGGAACTTCAAATACCAAATATTATTTTTATTTTCATATAACAATATGTAACAGTAATTCACTTTGCGGACTGAAATATACTTTATGCACTGCTATGATATGGCTCAAGAAGGCAATGGAAGAGTTCAAACCCGACTCTTACATACACAAAAAAAGAAAGATCAATTTCTGCAAATTTTGTATGATACTCGCGAGTAAGGTCTGATTATATTCATAAAATAACTATTATACCCATGATACTTATTAGATTAGAAGAAATTGACAATGAACGTGATTTTTGTAAATTTAAAGATTTTAATTTTTATAAATACATATATCTAATTTAAAAGAAAGTTGTAAAATTCAAAATTGGATAAATTATAAAATTTAATAATAACTATATGTAATATTAATTCAATACAAAGAATTTAAGTAAAATTTTATTGTAATTCATGGATACTATTGATATATTTTTCTAATGTGTCAATAATTTCTTGCATATATGGTACAGTTAATTTACTTCTATTTAACCAGTAAGTTGTTTTTTCTTGAAGAGAGTCTATTTCTTTTCGACTTTCTGATATTTTTTTAATTTTCTCTTCATTTTTCATTTTTATTTCGGAAATTTGTCTTTCCAACATTTGACATTCAGCAATTACTTTTTCCGAATTGTGAGATCTTAGATGTAACTTTACATCTCCTGGAGGTCTCCTGCAAAAAAATTCTATGCCAATTTTATTTTTGTAATATTATTATTATTCTGAATAATAAGTAATGTAAGATACTTGACAAAAAAATATTCGTTTTACAAAAAATTAATAAAAAGAAATAATAATAAAACACTTTTATTATCGATCTTACCAAACGTCACAATTTAAAGGTGTAATAATTTCTTCGGTAAAGTTACTAAGTTTCATAAATCCTTCAGTTAAACTTCCTTCGTTGCTTTTAATATCTTCTAATGTTGCATTCATACTTCGGTTTAATTCATCTGTGAATACTTTTGAAAACTTTCTTGATTTTGAATTAATTGAAGAAGGAATTGTTAAAATTCTCCGGAATTCTTCTTCACTAGAGAGACAAAAAATTATTTATTTTTAATTTACAACGTGAAATAGTTAAGTTTAATTCAAGAAAATAAATGTTTACATGACATTCTCTGAAATTCTTTTAAATACTTCTGTTACTGCTTTTTCAAATATAATTTCATTGTTCGTTTCATTTTTTATTAGATCCATTCTTTTAGTCAAAAGATGCACTCAATTGTCCTGTTTTAACAATTTTTTTGTCTGGTAAAATTTCTCAATTGAACAGTAATACAAACGACACAAAATTTTTGACATATAATATTTTAATATACATAATAATAACAACATGCAAACAGATTAAGGTATGTACACTAGTTTGCAACGATGCCTTCCTGGCACAATAAAAATTATGGTCTAGTTACAAAACGCAACGCAAAACGGTGCCATGGGACTTTGCCCCAAGAGATTCAAGAACATAAATATTATTATTTGTCTTTTTGGAGTAAAGTCCAAAATGCGATTTTTGAATGTCAAAATTCAAACTAATGTTTCAAGGCCAAAGCAGAATAGAAACGTAACAAGAATCGTAATCGCAATCGCAAACTGTGATTTCACCTTAAGTATATTGTTTCGTTACGTTTACGTTCCGTTCTAGGTGCTATTGTGAAATCAACCTTAATGATCATGCATTGCGTTGATTTTAGCATTGGTTGTCCATAACAACCAACGCAAAGTATGCTCTTAGGATCCTATTGGAGAAAGGCCTTAAGACTAGATTTCATGGCCTAGCTTTGAATGGACAAAAACTTTTACTTTATATACACTTATTAAATCTTGATTAAATCTTGATAAATGTCTGATCGTTAAATATGTTATTCAAGTATTTTATGTTTTTACAAAGTGTGCATATTTACGTCCAAGCCCATGACAGTTCTACTGAATTTGTAAACATTAAAATAAGGTAGAATGATGATGTTTATATTCGATTATTATTATTATTATTATCATAATAAACAATTTTTTTTTAAATTAAAGAGAAGATTATTTATTTGTTCTTGATTATTTAATATTTAAAAGTGCAATATTAAAAACAAGTCCACAGACCAGATGAATTAACAAGATTTTGTAATTGATTTTTTGTAAAACAGGACTAAAAATGACGAGAATTTAAAATTGGCTAATGATTTTTATAATTCAAATTATACTGCACTTAAGGATCTAAATAATTTAAATGCAACCTTAAATTTACCTAATAATTTAATTACAAGTCCAAAATCAAGGAATAATTGGGAAGGAAAATGTGAGGTAATATTAAAATTGATGTCATTAGAATAATTCAAAATCAAAGACTTTTCTAATGAATATATATATATATATATTTTAATTGAAATGTATTTTTATGTTATCAATTTTACATTAAATCTATTTTTTCCACAGATATATAGAGGGAAAATATGTTTAGAATTTGTTAAAAATAATCTTGTTTTTATTTCTGATTCTATAACACAAGACACTTTGGAAAATAAACTTGAACAAGCTTTTAGTGTAATTAAATTTTCAAAGTGAGTTTCTTTTATAGTGATTTTTAAAAATGTTTACACATTTATCGTTATTAACTGTAATGTAAAACTAACAAATATTTAATTTTCTACAGTGAAGTTTCAACTAATTGTGAAGGATATGCTAAACCATCTCTCTGTTATTCTGTATTTCCTATTTGCCGTGATCAAACTGTTGACAATGAACATCATAATTCTCCAATTAACAGTCGAATATTTAGTTTATTAAATTCCAATAAACAAAAATTAAAAGAGAAATCTGAAGAATTTAATGATATAGATGAATTAATAGACAGTCATGATAAAATTAATAATTATAAAGATAATTTACATATTCAAAACAAAATCATTTTAGACTATAATTCAATGCAATCAAAAAAAAACAATTTAAATACAAGAGTGCGTCGAATTTGTCGAGAAGAATGTGAAATGTTAGAAAATGAACTGTGCCGTATGGAGTATGCAATTGCAAAACGTCACCCGCAAATTGGACAGCAAGTTCCTTTAGTAGAATGTTCAGATTTACCTTTAAACGGTACAGAAGAAGCTGTTGATTGTTTATCCTTGGGTATTTCAACAGAAATTCATATTCATAAAGGTAAAATAATTTCAAAATTGATTAAAAATTTGGTACTTGGATTTAAAAAAAGGAATCTCTAACATATTGTCGTTATTTAATTTCAGAAGACAATTGCTATTGGGGAACTGGTCAATCGTACAGAGGTATTGTTAAAACAAGCATTTCAGGTCGAATGTGTCTCAGATGGTCACATCAGTTTAATCTTCAAATATCTGATTACCTGGAACTCGCTGGAAGTCATTCTTATTGTAGAAATCCAGGTGGAAAGGAATTACATCCGTGGTGTTACGTTGATGTCAATAAACGAACACACATTGAGTTTTGTAAAATTCCGAAGTGCAGTAAGTTTCATGAATTAAATGCTTTTAACTTTTTTTTAATAGTCAAATAATATAATATAAATATGTTTTGTCTAATGGTTTTATTAAATCAAAGTTAAATTAATAATCGAAATAATAAAAATTAATTATAGCTATTTATTTATATTTTGACTGTGTAAAAATAATTTTTTAGTTGACAATTTTTGGACTTATACTGTTGTTGGATTTTTACTAATTGGGGGACTTGTGATAATAACTTTTTACATTTACTGCTACAAAATTAAGAATTCAACAAGGCCAACAGATCATTTACCATCGAGCAAGGTGTGGGTCAAAGAAGCTATGTATGTTGTGCAACTTTTTTTTCCCACAACTAAAACGATATTAAAGAACTTAATGATTTATATTGCAGATGTTGACGAATATACATTGTGATAGAAATATTTATAATGGATGTCAAAACACAACTCAAATAATAGAAATGAATTCTCTTTTGTCAGAAAGAGAAAATATAACCTCATCTGCTGGGACACTTGGGAGAAAAAACGTTAAAACTTGTTCTAATTCAGTACCTCAGTTTTCAATTACTAATGTTGTGTTTTTACAAGAATTGGGAGAAGGTGCATTTGGTAATTTTAGCATAGAATACGTATAATATTATTGTTATTATTCTAATTTATATTTTCATGATAAAATTATTTTAGGAAAAGTTTACAAAGGAAAATTACAGATTGAAGAGACAGTAGATCCTATTTATGTAGCAGTAAAAACTTTAAAAGTAGATGCAAGTTCAAAAACTCAAAATGATTTTAAAAGAGAAGTAGATCTCATGATAGATCTCAGACATCCAAATATTATTTGTTTATTGGGTGTGATTTTAAAAGGAGATCCTATGTGCATGCTATTTGAATATATGACACAGGGAGATTTACACGAATTTCTTATTAGTCAGTCTCCCAAGTCTGATACATATCTTAATGACAATAAAAATGTGTTTAAACAATCCGAGTTTCTACATGTTGCTGTTCAAATTGCCGCAGGTAAAACTATTATATTATATGCTATAAAAAACTTATGAAAAGAGTGTGAAATAAGCTGTAGGGATTTTTTTTAACCTTTCCTCTAATTTTTAGTCTATTTCACTTGGCAATTCATTTTTTTCAGGCATGGAATACCTTGCTAATAATCATTATGTTCATCGTGATCTGGCAGCTAGAAATTGTTTAGTTGGAGATAATTTGACAGTGAAAATTTCTGATTTTGGTTTATCTCGAGATATATACAGTAGTGATTACTATAGAGTACAATCAAAGAGCTTACTTCCAGTTCGATGGATGCCGCCTGAATCAATTCTTTATGGAAAATTTACAACAGAATCTGATGTATGGAGTTTTGGAGTTGTTCTATGGGAAATTTACAGTTACGGTTTACAGGTAATACATTTTTGGAAGGAAGCTTTATTTCTAATTTAATTTAATGTAGGTAAGGAAATGCAGAATATCTTAAATTTTTATTAAATTACTGAAATTAAACTCGGGCTGTTTATTTTAGCCGTATTATGGTTATAATAATCAAGAAGTAATCGATATGATACGTTCACGTCAATTATTACCATGTCCTGAAGAATGTCCTACAGTTATATACAGCCTAATGCTTGAATGTTGGTCCACTAATCGTAGGCCTCAATTTTCCGAGATTCATCAGCGGCTGCACAATTTGTCAAGTAAACTTTGTTAAGCATAATTTTTTCCTTGCGTACAGGAAAAAGAAACATTTTTATAATTTTTACTTTTTTAAGAAAAAAAAAAATCAAATTCTAGTCATATTATCAGACTCATAATTACATACTAGAATTTTTAATATATTTATTCAAGTAATTATTGTTATTTGTCAAATCATGATATGGTAAATTTTTTAGAAAAATGTAAATTTAGAAATGACAACTTGTAAAATGTTGTGTATAGCAAAATTTTATATTTATATTTTAAATTTTTTCACCAATAAGTGAGAATTTGTAGATGTACATATTATATATGACATCTTAATGGATAGAATACTATAGTATAATAAGACTTGTGTATGTTTATAAGAATTTTTTTTACTCTACAGAACTTATGAATTTTAAACATTTTTTGTAACTTTTTACAATAAATTTTTTAAAAGTCTGAAATAAGTGGACTCTATTTTTTTCAACATATTCATATCTACTATTTTCAGAATTTTTTACAAGCGCTATGCTAATATATATTTTTTTTATATAGTAGGTGAAAAAAACATAAATTTGTTAATACTCTCAATATTATAAAGAAATTAACTAATATTTTTAATGAATGTAAATAAATTGTATACGATACATAGTTTAACGATTGTTGAAAATTTATTATCTACTTATCAATATTGTACATAAGGAATTGTTCATATAGTTATTACTGTCTTCCATGTACATGCAGCATAATATTTTTTAAATAATAAAAATGTCAATTTTTATTATTATATGTTAATAATACAAAAATAAAAGGAATTTACATCAAAGCTTAGAAATTTTATATACTAATATATATATAAAGAAAAAAAATAGTACATGATTCGTGAACGCGCTATAACTTTCTGGT
The DNA here is from genome assembly GCA_001855655.1 of Leptopilina clavipes. Taxonomy (NCBI): domain Eukaryota; kingdom Metazoa; phylum Arthropoda; class Insecta; order Hymenoptera; family Figitidae; genus Leptopilina; species Leptopilina clavipes. Next base: position 39,446 of record JUFY01034796.1, read on the forward strand.
TAGTAAATATACATATGTATATCTGATAAGAAGTCGTAAAATTATAACTTTTACATGCTGCATGCTTTAAATTATTATGCAGAAAGTTTTACTCGACAAGAGTTTTTACAAAATGTCCTAATCTGATACAATAAATTTTCAAGACTTAAGCTGAACATATAATGGCTTTGGTGACTAAATTGAATAAAACTAATAAACACTGTATGACTCAAAGGAGAAAAATTATTTTTCGTTTGTAGATATTAAGAATGATCTCTTAATTAGAGTTTTTACCAATATTTCCCGCGGAAAGCCCCTCTGGCAGGTGGTCGTCCTCCTAGCGGTATTTCGCGTGGTGCACGAGATTTGAAGAAAAGAGCTGCTTTACTTGATCCAATGGACTCTCTTGAGAAATTTTCGTGTTCCAAGTCTAAATCTTCGGGTGGATCATCAATAGTCACGGGACTTGCGCCTCGAATTTCATCAGATATCTCTTCGCGAAAGTTTCCCCTTTCATCTCTATAATTAATTCTTTCATCGAAATTACGATTCAAAGTATGAGCATAATTTCCAGATCTCATATGATCAGGTCCTCGGTTACTTGTAAACGATTCTCTAGGAGGCAATTCTGAATTAAAATTTCGAGAATGTTCAATAGATTGATTTATATTTGTGCTCAAACTAGAACTTGGACCTAAATTGTGCTCATTTAAAGATTGAAAAGCTCGTTCAGGGGAAATTGTGCGTCCCCAAGGAGTACGCTTTTGAGAGCTGCTTAAGCTCCATCTTAAATCCTCTGAATCTCTCATTTTACTGGAGTAATCATATGTTTCTCGCATACTCCAATCCAAGCGATCTGTAAGTGGCCTCTTTTCTTGTTGAGTAAACGGTTGCTGTATGTCACTGGAATACACTTGAATCCCAATGTGGGCAACGCTCACACTTGCTTGAACGCCCATTGATGCTGTTTCCAATTCGTCCGTTTGGCAGATTTTCTGGTGCATTTGAACAGATGTCTTGGATGTAGGCAGAGATTCTTCCAAATCTTCCCAATCAATCTTATTTTTACCCTTACGAAGAAGAATGGAGTTTGAAGCTTCTTCGGCAGTTTCATTAGGCGTGAGTTCTTTGCTAGGATCAAAGAAAAATCTGCCCTTCATCTTTAAACGTGGATCTTCCGATGGCAAATCTCGTAAAGCATACTCACAATGACGAAGAATTTCAGGTCGGAATCCTATTTAATCGAAAATTGTGATTACTTTTTGAATTTGCAAAATGTACCTACATAAAAATTTGTTGTTATCAAATCACATTATTCCTCTGCAATTTTCTTGTATTGAGATAAAAACGTTGTGCGTGTTTTTTATATATATTTAAAATAATCGAAAAGCTATTTATTAGACTCTGTTGTTTTTAGTTTAATATTCATTAAAATTCAAATCAAACAACTCACCTGGATATAAAACTGAAGAATTCTTTGAATCTAAAGAAAAGAAATAAGATAATATTAATATTAATTGCTTAGTTAAACGAATTAGTGGAATAAAACAGTATTTCGCACCTTTTGTAGATACTGATGCTTCCAAGAGACTAGATAAGCTGGTTTTTTCAAAACGCTGAAAAATAAAACAGTTTGATTAAGAATAAGTTTTGAAAATTTGATGTACAATTTGTACAAATTTACTACAATATTTCAATTATAATAATTAAAATCATTGCATAAATTCAATCAATATAAATGAAAATTTTCTTTATATTGTCAACAATTAAATTCAAGAAAGTATAAAGTAAGAATAAAGATAATTACTTTGGAATTTGAGATAACAGGTGGTTCTGGTGTTTTTAACCGTTCATCCTGGCTCATCTCATGTATGTTATAAGGTGACGACGGTCTGCAGTCGTGATAAGTTGTTGGCTGTGAAGAATTGAGAGAATTTTTATTCATCTCCAACAGATTGTGATTGGGAGATATTTGAGATATAGGCTGCCGTAGTGAATTATAAACTGAAGGTAGTTCCGAAATCCCAGGAGCAGGAACGGGTTGCGGTGAAGGAACAGGTAAGGGGAGACCCAAAATAAGTTGTCCAGACGTTGGTCCAAGTGGAACAGGCACAGGAAGAGGTCCAGGTCCAGTCCTGTGTACAGAATTCGATTGCCCGAATACTGGTGGTGCTGGTGGAAATTCAGGTGGACGTAAATGCACTGGCATGGGCTGTTCATAGTTGATTATTTGTCCGGGTGGCAGAATGTCGAAGTTGATGAATGGCGCTGGTCCAGGCATTCGAGGTGCTCCTCCTGGCATTCCAGATGGTGCATTTATTCCTGGTGGTCCGATAGCACTTTGCATTGATGAAGGCCCAGCAATTGCTGGCCCCTGTGGTGTAAAATTTGGATTTGGCAACATAGGTAGTCTTGATTGAGAATCAATGTGAAAAGATGAAGATGACACATTTACCGGTCCTGAATATCTGTTTAAAGTAGATGCAACTTCCATTTCGTTTCTTAACTGCCTAGCAATTTCATTGATAAATGGAGAACGTTTTCTGCGTCGATCTGGAGATCTGCTACGGCTGTGACTTCGACGGCGTGGTGATCGACTGTATCTTTTGCGTCGTTCAATACTGGAACTTCGATGACGATCGCGAGATCGGCTCCTTCGACTCGAGATCTTGAATTCACTAATAACATATTTCTTCACTCAGCTTTTTCCTTTCTAAATATCTTATAAATAATTCTTACACATTTCATATAAATAATTTTCACAAATAATATTCAGCTATGTGTACATATACATTTTTATTGTTACAACTTTTTCCAAACTTTGTCACAACACTATTAAAATTTTTATATTTTTACATCTTTACCGCCGGTATATATTATTATTATTATTATTGTTATAGTATTACATCAAAATTAATTATAATTTCTAAATACGATTCGCTTTATTTATATAAACTTATACCTAAATACAAACAAAATGAAATAACATTTATGTCTTCTTTTAATTTATTTAAACTTAATAATTATTTATTTATCACCTTATGACAACTAGGAATTATCTTTCCAAATATTATAAACTCTTGACTATGTAAGTTTCATGTAAAGAAAATACAATGAGTTGAAGATATATAAATTGAATCTTTGTTTGGAAAAAGATTGGCGCACGAAAGATTAAGTTAATTTAATGAATGTAAGGTTGGTATGTATGTATTTTTGTATCTTACCGATCGCGTTGCTCCAATCGCCGTTTTTGCCTTTCGATGCTCCATCTTCTTTCAGTACTGTTCCTTCGATCCCAACTTGATTTCCTACGTCTGTCAGGACTTCTGCGACGATCAGGACTAAGAATAAGTGGACTTCTACGATGTTGTGAGTTTCTTCTTCTTTCCGGGCTCATTTGATATGGACTTCTTCGACTACGATATGGACTTACTCTTCTTCTTCTTGAAGGACTCATCTTATATCGTTCCAAGCTTTTTCTTCGTAGAATTGTTTCTTGTTGTGTTTGCTTCTCAACAATACTCTCAATAGCATCTTCTTCCGTTCCAGGTGGGACCACTTCATCTGAATCTAAAATATGTTTTATCGCTCTTTCTTTCTCTGCCAAAAGTTTACTCTCAGAATCTTTTTTTGCACGAATCTTGTCTCGTTCAATATCTTTATTGCTTTTCAATGGATCACGACGAATTGGTTCTCGCTTCTTTTCTTCTTTCCTGAGTCTATCTCTTTCTCGACTCTCGGCTCTTCTTTCAAATCTACGTCGTTCCCTATAAGTACGCTTTAATTCATTCCTTTTCAAACATGAATGTTTAAACTTTTTATTAACTTTTCACATTCAAATATTAATGCAACTCATTAAATAAAAGAAACAAAAATTAAAGTGATAGTTAAATATTTTAAATATAAAACCAGTAATATATATATATATATACTTATATAT